>SJXQ01009114.1:0-12797 GCA_006408695.1 Aepyceros melampus
CAAACCTCTTGTCTTGAGGTTTTATTGGCTTTCACTTTAAACCAAGTTATTCAGCCTCCTATTTTCATTAATTTCCTACTGTTCTATCCTGTCCTATCCTTTCCTATCTGCCTGCTCCGTCCCACCTTTGAGCATCCCTGGATCCACTGAGGCTGGACCCCAGCACTCCTCTGTACCCATGGGGCAAACAACTTCTACTCCATTGTCTCTTATGACTGACCATTTCTCTGATTTTAAGTCTAGAGCACAAAATTTATCACTGTTGGTGAAGAAAAGCAAGTGGGTGACCTTTTGCTCCACCGAGTGGCCTGCCTTGATGTCGGCTGGTCACAAGAGGGAACCTTCAGCCTGTCAATTATTCGAGAGGTTAGAGAGAAAATGCTCACTCCAAGTCTGTCTGGGCACCCAGACCAAACTCCCTATATTTTGGTCTGGCAGGATTTAGTGGAAAACCCGCTGGCTTGGCTGAAACCTTTTGTTCCTCAGCCCTTTACTTCCCCTGCCTCCACTGTTATCCCTGCCCCGTCAATCTCGCAGCCACTAGTCATGGAGGCCTCTAAAGAGAAAGAAGACAAAGAATGCAACAGCCGGGTAAAACTGGTATTCCAGGAATCCTCACCATATCCTAACCTAATTGACCCGGACGGCGATCTCTCCCCACCCCCTCTATGCGCACCCACCTTTGCCCCTTCAAGTACCTCAGATTTCTTCCAGAGGAGCACAAGGGGATGTCAAACCTTCGGCTCCAATCAGGGAAGGGGGCCCCGTCCAAGGAACTCAAGGAAGAACTAGGGGAATCCTCAGTATGACAGACAAGGACAGCCCGGAAGCACCCACCTCCACAGTCCAAGCTTTTCCTGTTCCGGCAGGGCCAGCCTGCCCCAATGGGGAACAAACGTACCAATACTGGCCCTTTTCCACTAGCGACCTCTATAACTGGAAAACTCAGACCCCCTCGTTCTCAGGGAAACCTCAGGGCCTCATTGATCTTTAAAAATCTATTCTCTTCACCCATAATCCAATTAGGATGACGGTCAGCAGCTGTCACAGGTGCTTTTTACCACAGAGGAATGCGAACGGATCTTGTCGGAAGCACTTTGAAAAATGTTCCAGGGGTAGACGGGAGACCTACCACGCAGCCTAACTTGATAACCAATACTGGCCCTTTTCCACTGGCGACATCTATAACTGGAAAACTCAGACCCCCTCGTTCTCGGGGAAACCTCACGGCCTCATTGATCTTTTAGAATCTATTCTTTTTACCCATAATCCAACTTGGGATGACTGTCAGCAGCTGTCACAGGTGCTTTTTACCACAGAGGAAAGTGAACGGATCTTGTCGGAAGCACGGAAAAATGTTCCAGGGGTAGATGGGAGACCTACCACACAGCCTAAATTGATTGATGAAGGATTACCCCTGACCTGCAAAGTCCCTGATGGGACTTCGAGCACACTGAAGGTAGGGAGCATCTCCAAGTGCACCGCCAGACTCTGATGGCCGGTCTCTGAGCAGCATCCAGGAGACCAACAAATTTGGCTAAGGTAAATCTGGTTAGACAAGAGCCAAATGAGAGCCTGGCAGCCTTCCTTGAGAGATTAATGGAAGCCTTTAGACAGTATACCCCCATGGACTCACAGGCCGATGAGTCCTGCACAGCAGTTATGCTAGCATTTGTGAATCAGGCAGCCCCAGACATCAGGAGGAACGTGCAGAAAATAGAGAGTTTAGAGGAAACATCAATAACCTCAGATACGCAGATGACACCAATCTTATGGCAGAAAGTGAAGAGCTGAAAAGCCTCTTGATGAAAGTGAAGCAAGAGAGTGAAAAAGTTGACTTAAAGCTCAACATTCAGAAAACGAAGATCATGGCAACTGGCCCCATCCCTTCATGGGAAATAGATGGGGAAACAGTAAGGAACTGAGGGGCAAAATCCCTGCAAAACCTGGTGAGGGCAGCAGAGAGGGTTTTTAACAAGAGGGACACTCCAGAGGAAAGGGAAGAAAATGTTAGACGGGATGAAAGAAAGTTCAGAGCCGAGGAAAACCGCAGGAATCAGAAAAAAAATTAGCTCGGATATTCTTCGCAGGGGTAGAACAGAGAGTTAGTTCTCAGAGAACAAGGGAAGTCAGGTTGAAAGATGAAGGAAAGCCAGACAGGCAGAGATTTAAGAAAGACCAACGTGCATATTGCAAGCAAATTGGACACCGGAAGAGCAAATTCCCCAAAATAAACCTAGGGGAAATACCCACCAGGAAAGAAGCACCTCATCTCGGGGGCTCATGTTTTATATACAGGAGAAGATAGTGATTAGGGGTGTCAGGGCGTGGCACCCTTCCCTGAGTCCTGGGTAACTATACACATGGGGCGGGGGGGAACCAGTTGGCTTTATGGTAGATATGGGAGCTCAGTACTCAGTCCTTAACCAGAAGGACAGAACAATGTCCAAAAAGACCAGCTGGGTGCAAGGGGCCACCGGCACTAAACGATATGGATGGACTACTAAACAACCCTTCCCTGAGTCCTGGGTAACTATACACATGGGGCGGGGGGGAACCAGTTGGCTTTATGGTAGATATGGGAGCTCAGTACTCAGTCCTTAACCAGAAGGACAGAACAATGTCCAAAAAGACCAGCTGGGTGCAAGGGGCCACCGGCACTAAACGATATGGATGGACTACTAAACGTCAAGTGGACTTGGGGGCTCAACGAGTGTCCCATTCATTTCTCATAATACCAGAATGCCCGGCTCCCTTGTTGGGAAGGGATTTATTATCTAAAGTCAATTCTCAAATTCACTTTGACCACGCAGGGATATGAGTTATGGATTGGACCGGACAGCCCATGCAAGTTTTGTCCCTGGTGCTAAAGGACGAATATAGACTGTAACAACCAAGGCCTCCCGTGGCTATTGACCCTAATGTGCAACCTTGGGTCCAAGAATACCCTCTTGTTTGGGCAGAAACAGCGGGGTTAGGGCTAGCCAAACAGAGACCCCCCATCATTGTTGAATTGATAGAAGATGCCACCCCTATACGAGTGAAACAGTATCCCTTGAGTCTGGAAGCCCGGCGAGGAATTGTACCACATATACAGCAGCTCATGGAGGCAGGAATTTTCAGAAGGCGTCGATCTCCATGGAACACTCCCCTGTTACCCGTGGAAAAGCCCAGGGGTATGCACTTCAGACCGGTTCAGGACCTTTGTGAAGTCAACAAACGGGTGAGTGATATTCATCCAACCATCCCTAACCCATCACAACCTAATGTGCAACCTTGGGTCCAAAAATACCCTCTTGCTTGGGCACAAACAGCGGGGGTAGGGCTAGCCAGAGACCCCCATCATTGTTGAACTGAAAGCAGATGCCACCCCTATATGGGTGAAACAGTATCCTTTGAGGCTGGAAGCCCGGCAATGAATGGCACCACATATACAGTGGCTCATGGAGGTAGGAATTCTCAGAAGGTGTTGATCTCCATGGAACACTCCCCTGTTACCCGTAAAAAAGCCTGGGGGGTATGGACTTCAGACCGGTTCAGGACCTTTGTGAAGTCAACAAACGGGTGAGTGATATTCATCCAACCATCCCTAACCCATCACACCCTCCTGAGTGGTCTGCCACCAGATTGTGTATGGTATAATGTCCTGGACTTGAAGGATGCATTTTTGAGTTTGCCACTGGCCCCTCCAAGCCAAGAGGTCTTCGCTTTTGAGTGGGCTGAGGAGGGCAGCCAGACTTCAGGACAGCTAACTTGGACTCGACTCCCACAGGGCTTCAAAAACTCACCAACACTATTTAACGAGGCCCTAGGTGAAGATCTCTGTGAGTACCGGGCTAATCACCCCAACATTGTCTTGTTGCAATATGTGGATGATCTTATGCTAGCCACAACTAGCAGGGAGGCATGCCTAGAAGCGACAGGCAACCTCCTCCAAACTTTGGGGACATTGGGATATTGGGCTAGTGCAAAGAAAGCCCAAATTGCCAAACAGGAAGTCACTTACTTGGGATATAAGATAAAGCAAGGGCGGAGATGGATGACACAGGCCATGAAAGAGACTATTTTGCAGATCCCTGAGCCAGCAACTACTAGTCAACTGAGATAATTTCTTGGGACTGTTGGGTATTGCAGGCTATGGATACTGGGTTTTGCAGAAAAGGCCTGGCCATTATATAAAGGAAGTAGGGAAAGTAAAAACTGGTTGTGGACTGAGCCAATGAGACAGGCCTTTCAAGAACTCTGGCAGGCTCTGCTGGAAGCCCCAGCCCTTGCACTCCCTAACTGCCTAAGCCCTTCCAACTGTTTGTAGATGAAAAGTGGGAAATAGGAAAGGGAGTCTTAACACAGCAATGGGGGTCCTGGAGGTGATCTGTAGCCTGCCCCTCCAAAAGGCTGGACTCGGTGGTCGCAGGATGGCCACCCTACCTCCGAATCATCACTGCTACTATCCTCCTGGTCCATGATGCAACAAGCTAACTTACGGAGAACGGCTCCTGGACTACACTCCCCATGCCATCGAAGGGATTCTCAAGCAGCCACCAGGTAAGTGGATCTCTAATGCCTGCTTGACCCATTACAAGGCTTTGCTGCTGGATGCCCCTCAGATACACTTTCAGACTCCCTGCTTCCTGAACCCGCCACTCTCCTGTCCGACCTGGAGAAGGACGTCCCTTCCACGATTGTGGTGAGATATTGGCTGATGTAGCAGCCATACGGAAAGACCTAAAAGACATGCCCTTAAATGACAGTGAACTGGTGTGGTTCACAGATGGAAGCAGTTTTGTGAAAGATGGACAGAAGAGGGCAGGAGCAGCAATCGTTGATGACTCTGGGAGGATCATCTGGGCTGAGCCTCAACCCCGTGGAACATCCGCCCAAAAAGCGGAATTAATAGCCTTAATACAGGCTCTAGAAAGGGCAGAAGGGAAGAAGATCACCATTTATACAGACAGCTGGAATGCATTTGGCACCATACACATCCAGGGCCCAATATATAAAGAGCGGGATTTTTTGACAGTGGAGGGAAAGGAAATTAAGAACCTACCTGAGAGCCACAGACTCTTGGCAGCATTACAGTGGCCCTGGGCTGTATCCATAGTACATGTCCCAGGACACCAAAGAGGAGAAGATACCAAAGCCAAAGGCAACCATGCTGCTGATATGGCGGCTCGCAAGGCAGCTATTGGAGAATGCAAAGCCCCTATACTGACTGTGGGGTTACCACCCCCAGGAATGGGAACCTTTCCCCTGTCCCCCAAGTATTCCTCTTCCGATCTAATTTGGATTAAAGAAAATGCCAACTGCCGGAGGACACAAACGGATGGTATTGGGACCAAAATGGTTACTTGTTACTCCCGGCTAACTTGAGTCGACATCTTTGCACGCGCCTACCTCTGACCACCCATTTGGGAGGAAAAAAAGTCTATAGCACTCCTACAGACAGCATGTTTGCGGTTTCCCCGACAAAAGGAGACTATACAAGACATACACCAGGCCTGCAAGGCGTGCCAGATGAGGAAGCCGGGAAAATGACAGCATACGGGGATAAGGTACCGAGTAGAGAGGCCAGGGCAACATTGGGAGATAGATTTTACAGAGGTAAGACCAGGCAAGTATGGATACCATTACATGTTAGTCCTGGTTGATACTTTCTCTGGGTGGGTAGAAGCATACCCCACTAAGAGGGAAACAGCAACAACGGTAGCTAAGAAGGTCCTAGAAGAGATAGTGCCTAGATTTGGGCTGCCAGTACCTATTAGCTCTGATAATGGACCTGCCTTTGTGAGCCAAATTGTTCAGGGACTGGCCTTACTTCTGGGGACCAAATGGAAGCTACACTATGAGTACAATCTCCAGAGCTCAGGGCAGGTAGAAAGAATGAATCGGATCCTAAAAGAAACATTAGCAAAGCTGACTATATAGACTGGTAGGGACTGGGTGACTCTCCTTCCCTTTGCTCTAGACAAGCCAACTTATGGAGAGCGGCTCCTGGTCTACACTCCCCATGCCATCGAAGGGATTCTCAATCAGCCACCGGGTAATTGGATCTCTAACGCCCGCTTGACCCATTACCAGGCTTTGTTCCTGGACACTCCTTGGATACACTTTCAGACTCCCTGCTTCCTGAACCCAGCCACTCTCCTGACCGACTCGGAGAAGGATGACCACTCCATGATTGTGGTGAGATATTGGCTGATGTAGCAGCCATACGGAAAGACCTAAAAGACGTGCCCTTAAATGACAGTGAACTGGTGTGGTTCACAGATGGAAGCAGTTTTGTGAAAGATGGACAGAGGAAGGCAGGAGCAGCAATCGTTGATGACTCTGGGAGGATCATCTGGGCTGAGCCTCTACCCCCTGGAACATCCGCCCAAAAAGCGGAATTAATAGCCTTAACACAGGCTCTAGAAAGGGCAGAAGGGAAGAGGATCACCATTTATACAGACAGCTGGTATGCATTTGGCACTGTGCACATCCAGGGCCCAATGTATAAAGAGCGGGGGTTTTTGACAGCAGAGGGAAAGGAAGTTAAGAACCTACCTGAGATCCACAGACTTTTGGCAGCAGTCCAATGGCCCCGGGCTGTATCCACAGTACATGTCCCAGGACACCAAAGAGGAGAAGATACCAAAGCCAAAGGCAACCATGTTGCTGATATGGCGGCTCGCAACCCTGGAACATCCGCCCAAAAAGCGGAATTAATAGCCTTAACACAGGCTCTAGAAAGGGCAGAAGGGAAGAGGATCACCGTTTATACAGACAGCTGGTATGCATTTGGCACCATATACATCCAGGGCCCAATATATAAAGAGAGGGCTTTTTTTTTTTTTTTTTTTTTTTACAGCGGAGGGAAAGGAAGTTAAGAACCTACCTGAGATCCACAGGCTCTTGGCAGCAGTCCAGTGGCCCCGGGCTGAATCCACAGTACATGTCCCAGGAAACCAAAGAGGAGAAGATACCAAAGCCAAAGGCAACCGTGCTGCTGATATGGTGCCTCGCAAAGCAGCTACTGGAGAATGCAAAACCCCTATACTGACTGTGGGGTTACCACCCCCAGGAATGGTAACCTTGCCCCTGACCCCCAAGTATTCCTCTTCTGATCTAATTTGGATTCAAGAAAATGCCAACTGTCCGGAGGACACAGACAGATGGTATTGGGATCAAAATGGTTACTTGTTACTCCCGGCTAACTTGGGTCAACACCTTTGCACGTGCCTACCTCAGACCACTCATTTGGGAGGAAAAAAAGACTATAGCACTCCTACAGACAGCATGTTTGTGGTTTCCCTGACAAAAGGCGACTATACAAGACCTAGTCCAGGCCTGCAAGGCATGCCAGATGATGAAGCCGGGAAAAGGACAGCATACGGGGATAAGGTACCGAGGAGAGAGGCCAGGGCAACATTGGGAGATAGATTTTACAGAGGTAAGACCAGGCAAGTATGGGTACTGTTACCTGTTAGTCCTGGTTGATACTTTCTCTGGGTGGGTAGAAGCATGCCCCCACTAAGAGGGAAACAGTAATAATGGTAGCTAAAAAGCTCCTAGAAGAGATAGTGCCTAGATTTGGGCTACCAGTATCTATTAGCTCTGATAATGGACCTGCCTTTGTGAGCCAAATTGTTCAGGGACTGGCCTTAGTTCTGGGGACCAAATGGAAGCTACACTATGAATACAATCTCCAGAGCTCAGGCAGGTAGAAAGAATGAATGGGACCCTAAAAGAAACATTAGCAAAGCTGACAATAGAGACTGGCAAGGACTGAGTGACTCTCCTTCTCTTTGGTCTCTTCCATGCACGTAATACCCCATAATACCCCATGTAATAACTCATAGGGATTTAAAACTGACCCCCTTTGAAATTGTTTATGGGGGTCCCCCTCCAGTATGTCCTATCCTTGAGGGAAAAATCCGGCCACCTCCTACCTTGCAGCAGTTCACAGCAAAGCTGACAATAGAGACTGGCAAGGACTGAGTGACTCTCCTTCTCTTTGGTCTCTTCCATGCACGTAATACCCCTTATGAGTTAAAACTGACCCCCTTTGAAATTGTTTATGAGGGTCCCCCTCCAGTATGTCCTATCCTTGAGGGAAAAATCCAGCCTCCTCCTACCTTGCAGCAGTTCCAAGATGCTTTAATGGCTTTAAGCAAGGTGCACACGCATATCTGGACTCTGATCCGAGAAATCCATGAGGGCCAGAACAAGAGGACAATCCCGTCACATGACATTGGGCCTGCGGATTGGGTTTGGGTTAAAAGACATCAATCCAAGTCATTACAACCTAGATGGAAGGGCTATTATGTTGTTCTTCTCACTACCCCTACTGCTCTAAAGGTCGACAGCATTGGACCTTGGGTACACTGCAACCTGTGTGCCGTGCCACTCCGGAGGGACAAGAAAAGGCAAAAATAGAATGGAGAGTGGCACCACATCTTTCCAATCCTCTAAAAATGAAGCTCATTCTTCGACAAGATTCAGACAAGCCACCCTGACCTTCTTGTTGGTGATCATCCTCCTTGACCCTGGAGCCACCAAGTGGAATCCGCACCAGCCAGCCAAAATTACCTGAAAGTTTCAAAAGAAACTGACAGCAGAGGTGCTCAACTCAACCGCAGAAGTACATCCTCCGAACACCTGGTGGCCAAATGTGTATTTTGACCTGAAACCAGTGGTGGGTGTACCTTGGGCAAGGGGTTAACTCCAGATGCAAGGGTTCTGGGCATGACCGGGCAACCAGAGGAGTAACTGGAAGACTTGTGGGCGTATACAAGACTATTTTTGTAAATCATGGGGTTGCGTGACCTCTAATGATGGGCCTCAGCGTTGGGAGGTAGGTAATTGAGACCTCCTCAACTTTTCATTCACGAAGCCCACACCCAGAGAGCTTGGAGACCCAGGATATGAATGTGAAAAAAAATCGTAACTATGCACAAATTAGGATAAGGTTCAATCGGAGGGCTGCAGAAAAAGAGATCTTGGGTGGTCAGGTTGTAAGATCTGTCCTGTGGAACACAAACAAAAGCAGCTGGGACTCCTCATTACTATGGAGGAATCATAATCATCAGCCAGATCATAGAGCCAATATAGGTACACAGTATAGGTCCCAACCCGGTTGAAAAGATTGGTCTGACACCGAGTCTTGCTACACTAAATTTTACATCCTCCACTGCTCCCAGTCCACAGGGCCCCATCCCCAGCCTCGGGGAATCAGACCCATTATGGAAGCTGGTTAAGGCAGAATATACAACCCTAAACCAAACCAACCCAGAAGCGTCTACATCCTGTTGGCTCTGCTATAAACTATATCCTTTCTATTATGAAGCAATAGGCTTCAACGCTTCTTACAACCTGACCACCAACATGGATCCACCTCAATGCCTCTTGGGAGACTGAAAGGTAGGCCTCACAATGAGAGAAGTTTGGGGAAAGGGACTTCCTATAGGCAGGGTTCCACCTGAAAAATTTCCCCCTGTGCGCCCGAACAGCCGAGCTCACAGAGTCAGATAAAACAAAATGGGTCGTGCCTGAGACAGGAGGGTGGTGGGTCTGGTCTTGTACCGGTCTGACTCCATGTCTATATGCCTCGGTTTTTAATCAAAATGGGGAATTTTGCATAATTGGCTCTGCTATAACCTATATCCTCCCTATTATGAAGCAATAGGCTTCAACGCTTCTTACAACCTGATCACCGGCATGCATCCACCTCAATGCCTCTGGGGAGACTGAAAGGTAGGCCTCACAATGAGAGAAGTTAGGGGAAAGGGACTTCGTATAGGCAGGGTTCCACCTGAAAAATTCCCCCTGTGCGCCTGAACAGCCGAAATCACAGAGTCAGATAAAACAAAATGGGTCGTGCCTGAGACAGGAGGGTGGTGGGTCTGGTCTCGTACCAGTCTGACTCCATGTCTATATGCCTTGGTTTTTAATCAAAATGGGGAATTTTGCATACTGGTGGCTGTCATGCCCAAAATCTCATAACACCCTGAAGAAATTATGTATGACTATTGGGCTGGGAAAGTTGGCAGGAAACAGAGTTAAAAGAGAGCCCATAACAGCCACCACTCTAGCAACCTTGTCCAGCCTTAGGGTTGGCGGGGCAGGGACTGGAATAGCAGCCTTGTCTCTCCAAGTTCAATGATTTATTTCACTATGGGCAGCTATAGATGAAGACATCACTCCCCTAGAAGAGTCAATTAGTCACCTAGAAAAGTCACTGACTCCCTGTCTGAAGTAGTCTTGCAAATACACCCTGAAGAAATTATGTATGACTATTGGGCTGGGAAAGTTGGCAGGAAACAGAGTTAAAAGAGAGCCCATAACAGCCACCACTCTAGCAACCTTGTCCAGCCTTAGGGTTGGCGGGGCAGGGACTGGAATAGCAGCCTTGTCTCTCCAAGTTCAATGATTTATTTCACTATGGGCAGCTATAGATGAAGACATCACTCCCCTAGAAGAGTCAATTAGTCACCTAGAAAAGTCACTGACTCCCTGTCTGAAGTAGTCTTGCAAAACCAAAGAGGGCTAGATTTGATTTTCCTGCAGCAAGGGGTCTCTGCACAGCTCTGGAAGAAGAATGTTACTTTTACACATACCACACCGGGGTAGTAAGAGAATCTATGGCCAAGGTGAGGGAGGGACTAGCTCAATGGAAAAAAGAGTGAGAAGCTCAACAGGGATGGTTTGAATCCTTGTTCCAACAATCTCCATGGTTAACAACATCAATTTCCACCCTTGTGGGATCTCTTATGGTACTTTTACTAATACTCACTTTTGGCCCATGCATCTTAAATAGACTTGTGACTTTTATAAAAGAATGCATTAATACAGAAGGTGAGGGAGGGACTAGCCCAATGGAAAAAAGAGTGAGAAGCTCAACAGGGATGGTTTGAATCCTGGTTCCAACAATCTCCATGGTTAACAACACCAATTTCCACCCTTGTGGGATCTCTTATGATACTTTTACTAATGCTCACTTTTGACCCATGCATCTTTAAGAGACGTGTGACTTTTATACAAGAACGTATTAATACAGTCCAGCTATTTGTGCTTAGGCAGCATTATCAGGCTGTGCTCCAAAATAAAGAGGATGATTCCTCTATGTGATCTAGAGACAGGGAGGAATGTTAGGTCCAAACTCCAGCCATGACAGGCTCAGCGAGCTACCCTCGGCCTAAAAATAAATCCTGAGTCATGCTTTTGGGAATCATAACCCCAAACTAATCAGGAGAGTCCCCATCCGTGCCAAACTTGATCCAATCTGGATGAGATTCGAGGTTCAAAATTCACACACACATACCTCTCAGCCAATCATGTAATGCCAGCTATCCTGTTGCTGAGACAAAGAACTGTCTGTATATAAGCAGCTGTGACCCAGAGGTTAGGGATCTTGTTGGATTTCACTGTGATAGTTGAGACCTGAGCCCTAGCTCAAGCTAGCAATTATACTCCTTTTATGCTTTTGAATTGCTGTGGACATNAGATTCGAGGTTCAAAATTCACACACACATACCTCTCAGCCAATCATGTAATGCCAGCTATCCTGTTGCTGAGACAAAGAACTGTCTGTATATAAGCAGCTGTGACCCAGAGGTTAGGGATCTTGTTGGATTTCACTGTGATAGTTGAGACCTGAGCCCTAGCTCAAGCTAGCAATTATACTCCTTTTATGCTTTTGAATTGCTGTGGACATCTTATTCTCTCAGTTTTGGGGACTCGGACTCTGGGCATAACAGTGTTTTATCAGAGGCCTGAGCTGACTCTCTAAGTCCTGATAGGTCTAGAGTCCCTGAATGTTACTAGATCCTTTGACATATGTGTGGAGGTCATTAAGATATCTTTGCAGTCCTTTGAAGTAGATTTCTAATCTTGAGTTACTATGTGAACATGATTTATGTTAGTATTTATACCCCAAATTGTGTCTTTTTATATGTGTTTTTATTTAGGTATGTCTGAAAGTTAAATGAAAATGTGAGTTGCTCAGTGATGTCTGACTCTTTGTGAACCTGTGTGAGGCACACCAGGCTCCTCTGTTCATGGGATTTTCCAGGCAATGAGTCCTCTGTATAGAAGGATTTCCCACTGGAGTGGGTTGCCATTTCCTCCTCCAAGGGATATTGCCAACTTAGGGACTGAACCTTCAGGTATCCTGCATTACAGTTGGATTCTTGACCATCTGCCACCAGGGATCAGAGTTAGGTGAGTGTTCAGTTCAGTTTAGCTCGCTCAGACGTGTCCTACACTCTGTGATCCTGTGAATTGCAGGATGCCAGGACTCTCTGTCCATACCGAGCTGCAAACAAGCTGGACACAAGAGCACAGCAGACAGTCAGCACAGCCCACCCCACGCCCTCAGTTTACTCGTACTAAGAACAAGTTACTTGCCCACAGCCAGTGAGCAGGGAAAGGGAGACCTGCGCCACCACGAACGCCTAATATGGCAGTGGGAAGGGGCTGAACTCTCCACCCTGACCTCTAGACCTCATCAAGGAACCAATGAAATGGAATCAAAAGGCGTTAGCTCCTGCGACACGCTCCTTAGAATTCTGGGCCCTCTGGCAGCTGGTGGCCCAACAGTGAAATACATCCCAGCACAAAGAGAGTGGGTCCAGGTAAGCCGTTTGCCTGACAAACAGTGCAGCAGTGCCTGACCAGCGACTGGGAGAGCCAGGCCACCAGACGCTGCAATCATCCTCAACCTTGAAATTGCCTCTGGGACAGCCAGCAATTCCATGTGCTCATGTATTGACACAGGTGAGACAGGGTTCCTGGGTACATCAGGGACAGAGGTGCTCACC
>SJXQ01009115.1:1303-40369 GCA_006408695.1 Aepyceros melampus
CGGCAGCCGGGTACAGCCCAGGCCCAGGCTTTGGGGCTGGCCCAGCTGGCAGCTGCCGTCCCCACTTCCCGGGGGATGCCAGGCACAGTGCCGCCAGGCCAGGCCCACTTGGCCTCCTCGCCGCCTTCATCCCAGGCCCCGGGGGCGCTGCAGGAGTGCCCGCCCACGCTGGCCTCAGGGATGACCCTGGCCCCGGTGCAGGGGACGGCGCATGTGAAGGGAGGGGCGACCACCTCCTCACCGGTGGTCACACAGGTCCCTGCCGCCTTCTACATGCAGTCTGTGCACCTGCCGGTGAGTGTTGCCCCGTGACTGTGAGCACACGACGTCCTCAGGAGGACCTGAGCTTAATTTCGGAAGGGAATAGAGGGTTGAGAAGGTTAGGATATTAGTGCTTCTTTTGTAAGAGAGAGTTTAATGGAAGGTTAAGATCCTGGCATGTATTCAGTCTTTCATAAGAGAGAGACATCAACATATATAATACCTGAATCTCGTATTCCTACATGAAATTCTGTATTTTTGGATCTATACAAAGTTATATTAGGATACAGCTTTAACCACCAAAATCAGTCTTTAAAAAAACAATTCTCCGTTGGGCTGTGATGAACCCAGGTCTCCAGGCCTAGGTCAGGACTAAATAATGTTGTATGTTCTTTTGTCTTGATGTAGAACTTACACTTGTTGCGAATGACCAGAAATTTTACTATACCATGGGACATATACACACTGGGGAATCTAGAACTAAGAAAATTTTCTTGGACAGTGTGGGAGTAATTGCGTTTCCTCATTATTCTTTGCTCATAAATCTTGTTTTCCTTCCTATTCTTCACTTTATAGGGCAAACCCCAGACACTGGCTGTAAAGCGCAAGGCTGAGTCTGAGGAGGAGCGAGATGACGTCTCCACACTGAGTTCAATGATTCCCGCGAAGACATCTCCAGTGGTAGAGAGCCCGAAGGCCATGGAGGAGAAGGGCGGTCTTGGAGGTGAGGAATGGACTTCTGCAGGACTGCTGAGTGCACAAAATGAGAGGAAAGCTCTCAGTGAGCTAAGAGTTTAGTCTGATTCATTAGACTGTGGGCCTGAACTTGGTGGAGGAGAGCTGGACACAGGGAAGCCAGGATGCCTGATCAAAGAGGAACATGTGTTACTGTGGAGGATCAGGCTGGCTTGGCTCATCATTGGATCTCTTAGGTCATCCCTTCCCCGTTCCTTAATCTCGTGTTTATTTTCTAGAGAAAGCTGAGCCAGTGACCAGCGCGAACGCTAACACCCTGAGCAGTGACATTGTAGCTTTGGCTCCCACCCCATCAGTGCCCCCTCCTTCGCTGGCCATGGTGTCCAGACAGATGGGTGACTCCAAGCCCCCCCAGGCCATTGTGAAGCCCCAGATCCTCACCCACATCATCGAAGGCTTCGTTATCCAGGAAGGAGCAGAGCCTTTCCCGGTGAGGGCAGGGCCAGAAGGTGGGGTTTTCATGTGGGAACTTGGTCTGGTGGGCTCTTTTCAAACTCCAGAGACTCAGAAGGCTCAGAACTATTTAATTATTAGAGAACGGTTCAGTTCTGTTGTTTGTAGGATTAGCTACGAAGAAGGAAGGGAAAAGAAGAAGAAAGACTGTGTAGACCAGGAACTGAAAATAGTAGGGAGAGGAGAAGCAAAGGAAAAAAGTGACCTTTAAGGCTGTCATGGTGGGTTTTTGTTTGTTTTTGGGCCCCTTTGTACAGCACTTGGGATCCTAGTTCCCTGACCAGGGACTAAACTTGGCCCCCCTGCATTGGGAGCTTGGAGTCTCAACCACTAGACCACCAGGGAAGTCTCTAATTAGGTTGTTTCATAGTGAAGAAAATTGTGGTGGAGAAGGTGAGAGACTTTTCTGGATACCATGAGTTGCAGAGCCAGGACTTAGAACACAGGTCTCTTGCTTCCAAGTGTGTTCCCTGCAGTTCAGGAAGGAAAAGGACAGAATAGGGAGCTGGGGTAGGAGCCCCTTCTCCAGTGGCTAATCTCAAAAGAGCCAGTTAGAGACTTTAGATTGCCATATGAAAATGGTTCTGTCTGCGTCGGACTCGGCCATTAACTCTGAGATCCAGGCAAAGACGTGGTGGAGAGAAGTGGTGGGGAAAGCTGTAGAAAGGAGTGAGGCTAATGTAACTCACCTTTTTCTGGAACAGGTGGGTTGTTCTCAGTTATTGAAAGAGTCTGAGAAGCCCTTGCAGACTGGCCTCACTACAGGACTGAATGAAAATCAGTCGGGTGGTCCCTTGGGTGGGGACAGCCCATCTGCTGGTGAGTATTCATTCAGAGGCCCATCTAGGGATGAGGCTGACGGAGGTGTGTGTGAGGACTTAGTGTAGAATAGGAGTCAGCTCTTTCAAGTGGGAACTATGTGAAGTCCATCTACATCAGAATACGAAGAATCACACAGAAGTTGTTCCTATAGGGTTAAGGGGAATTTTATCAAGCTGATCTGTTGGATTATTTACTATAAGGATATATTTTTTCAAAGGATAATCTGAAATAGGCTGTTTCTTAATTTCCAGTTCTCCTTATTTTAGATTCTGTAATACATGTTAAAGAGTCTTGTTTACATTTCCCCTCCCTTGCTTTTGAAAACTTCTGTGTCTGAGTGTGTGTGGGGTCGGGGAGGGAGAAATCTCATATCTTTCCAGGCATTAGTAATTAGTTCCTCTCTCCTGTGGAAAAGTGCAGTCAAATCTGAGACTATGAATTATGAAGAAATTAGTCACTTAAAATGGAGATCATCTGGCTTAAGGTTAGGAAGACTGTGACGTCTTGAGGGACAGGTCTTTATGGTTTTGGATTTTGAACTTTGTTTTCGGGATTCTCAGGCTGAGTAGGTCTTTGGGGGGAATGCTGAGAGTAATTAGAGTCCAGAGCTGGGCCTGAGGGTGGGCTGGGCGGCAGCAGGAACACACACAGCCCTGCAGCGCTGCCTTATTTTCAGAGCTAGATAAGAAGGCGAACCTCCTGAAGTGCGAGTACTGTGGGAAGTACGCCCCCGCTGAGCAGTTCCGCGGCTCCAAGAGATTCTGTTCCATGACTGCGCTAAGAGGTACAGTAGGCCCCCGTCTCGCCCTCCTCTTCCCCAGAATCCGCTCGAGACTCAGAGCTAACGTCTCCTTCACCTTCATTCTCTTTCCCAAATTGGCTCCTAGTTCACATGTAGAGCAGGGGAGCAAGGCAGTCTTGCATAGCAGCACCCCTGACCTCCTGTACGTTCCCTGACCCACAGGTATAATGTGAGCTGTAGCCACCAATTCCGGCTGAAGAGGAAAAAAATGAAAGAATTTCAGGAAGCCAACTACGCCCGCGTTCGCCGGCGTGGACCCCGCCGTGGCTCCTCGGATATCGCCCGTGCCAAGATCCAGGGCAAGCGCCACCGAGTGAGCCACCAGTGTGGGACGCGATGCTGCAAACCGGGCCTGTTTCCTTCTGCTCCCCCACAGGGCAGCTCCTTTCCCCTGGGAAAAAAGTGTGAGACCAGAACTCTGGTTTCACGTGGATCACATCACTCCAGATTCCAAAATCCTGATCTTTTTGTCTCTTCTCATGATTTACCTGTTGTTTCTGTTAATCCTTACGCCTTGTTAGAGGAGGAAAATCTAGGGGAGTCGTTGGCAGAAGAGGGGAACCAAGAGAGGGACACAGTTCACACTTGAAAGACACTTGAGAGTAGACTAGTGACTTTGGGCATTTGCACATGAAGTAGAGAGTACTTTACTTGTGCTGGGATTAGTTTTTACTCTGTGCCTCAAACCCAGGGTCGGGAGGGAGAGGGAGACCTTATGATGCTTACTTATGACCTCACTGTTTTTCCTGTAGGGTCAAGAGGACTCTAGCCGGGGTTCAGATAATTCCAGTTACGATGAAGCACTCTCTCCAACATCTCCTGGGCCTTTATCCGTGAGAGCAGGGCATGGAGAACGTGACCTGGGGAATCCCAACACAGCTCCACCCACCCCAGAATTACATGGCATCAACCCTGTGTTCCTATCCAGTAATCCTAGCCGCTGGAGCGTAGAGGAGGTCTATGAGTTCATTGCTTCTCTACAAGGTATCAAGGGCTGTCCACCAGAACCTGGGTCATCTGTATTGCTTTGTTTTCCGACGGTTTTTTTGAGGCCATCCCACAGGGCTTTGTAAATAGAAACGTAGAGGCTTAAGTATGGTATGATGAAGGTCCCCCAGAGAAGGAAATGGCAACGCACTCCACTATTCTTGCCTGGAGAATCCCATGGACAGAGGACCCTGGTGGGCTATGGTCCATGGGGTCAGATGGGACTGAGCATGTATATACGCACGCACTTGACAAGGGATAGTTTTTTCCGGAAAGGAAAACCATCCTACCCTCCTTGCTATTTTGTCTGAATTTTGGGCCCTTCAAGATGGCATGAATGCTGATTTTCTTGGTAGTGTCAAAACACTATATTTTGCTCGCTCTCTTCCCTGCCTCAAGTTATCTGAATTGAGCAGCTTAGTTGGTGGAACACCTTAGTTCTTTTATCTTGGCTCTTAAAAAAAACAAACAAAAAAAAACAGCTAGTTGCTCTGGTTTCATTTTGCTTCCATATCTTGCCATTTCAGGCCACTGTTATCACTGGATTTAGGACAGGTACTTTTGGTGCTACCATGTAGCTTCTCATACATACCCCACCATTTCCTCCTAGGTTGCCAAGAGATTGCAGAGGAGTTTCGTTCCCAGGAGATTGATGGACAGGCCCTCTTATTACTTAAAGAGGAACATCTCATGAGTGCCATGAACATCAAGCTGGGTCCTGCCCTCAAGATCTGTGCTAAGATAAATGTCCTCAAGGAGACCTAAGGTGGCCCTCTTGCACAAACTAGCCTAAGGCAGACACTCCCCACCGTCCAGGTTATAACCTGGTGCCAGCAGAGACTCCACGAGGAAGACAGAGCTGTGCTGTCTTCTGCAGGAGGGGATCACCAAGACAGGGAAGAACCGTGCAAGAACTGGTCGCTGGTGCTACATGGTGGCAGCTTTGATGTTTCTCTGGGTTTTATTTTTTAAATCTTCACAATTCTCACCTACCCTAATCCAATCTTTGTGAAAAGAGGCAGTCTAGAGACTAGGACTGCTCGGCCTTATCCCGGAGTGGAGTGTCTAGCCAGGGTCTGAGTTCTCCAGGAGGAGGAATGTACAGTGTGGTGAGACAAGAAAATGGGTGGACTGTAGGTGTGCCTCCACAGTGGTGGCAGGGGAGTTTTCCAGCTTGTGTGACACAAGCAGCAAAACCTGGTCCTCCCTCTTCCCTCCGGCTCCTCCTGACTGTAGCTGTGGCCCAGACTTATGTTGTCACTCCCTTAGTGTTGGACATTTTCTCCTGCATCCTCACTGGCCAGTGTAGGGACTGGGTTGCCGTCATTCTGATTTGCTGCAGGAACTAAAAGTATTGGGTACACATGTGGCTGTCGTCATTCTTTTTGCACCCCCTGCTCCCTTCCAATTTGTTGTGTTCTACTCTTTTTTTTTTTTTTTTTCCCATCCCAACTCTGCTCTGTCCTATAGCTTTATAAAGCAGGAGCGCGTGGGGCTGAGGTCAGGAGTAGAAGGACCTGCCTTGGGCGCTATTCCTTATACAACAAAAATATTAAATATTTTTTTTCCTCCTCAGTAAAAGGATGAAAATTGGTCTCAGTTGTCTCTTAATCCATCATTCCAGTGTATGTTACTGGCTGCTTCCACACAAATGACTAGGCCGACATTTTTTTTTTAAAATCTTTTAAGTTTTTGTACAAAAAAATGTATATATATATTTTCGCATCTTTAAAACACGAGAGTATGGGGGAGGGATGCAAACAAGTAACAGAAAAATGCTTTTATAACATCATTTTCCCTGCTTAGAAAAGAAAAAATACCATTCCAATAGTATCTAAAAGTCCAAAGATGAAATAATTTCATTTTCTTTCCTAAAGGCTAAAAAACCCCCTGCTTATTGATTCCGTCCTCATGTGGCCAGGGGAGCCATGTTCCTCTTCAGTGCCCCAGGCTCCCTGTCATACAAAGATCAGACCAGTTTTCTGGGCACGTGGCCTAAATGGAAGGGCGGAAGCATCAGAGGTTTAGGCCCCTCTCCCCACGGAGATGGGTGGGCAAGACACATCCCTGAGCCAGAAGCAAGGACAGGTGTGGCAGGAGCCTGCCCCCAGGGCCGAAGATGGCAGAGCCCTGCGTGTCCCACTTCTGCTTCCATTCCCTTTCCAGGAGATAGGGGGGCGCACACACACATACACACAAACAAATGCCTGTGAAGGAAAGTTCAACATGTTTAGAAATACTGGTAGAGGGAACATTTTAGGAGTTAGAAAAGCTCTGCCAGCTTTGACTGCAAGAGGGAGAAGCAAGCCGTCAAGGACATCCCACTACAAGGTAAACAGACTTCTGCTTCGGCAACCCTGGTGGCACAGGAGGTCCATTTCAGTGTCCCTTCCAATGGACTGCACTTCTGGATTAGGTATTTTAGCTGCAGACGGACCAGTAACCCAAGACGACGACCCAGGGCCCAGTTCCAGCTGTAAGGTCACTCCAGTGCCAGCCAATGATGTTTGGTACCTTGCAATCCTGGGAAATGTCAGTTTCCATTCTGACCCGAGGGGGGAGAAGTAAGTCTACAACCTCTACAGGCTCAGACCAAATGGCAGTCCTTGGATTGTGACCAAGTAATCACCGCAAAACAGTTCCCAGCAAGTTACATCCAGACTCTGGGAGACTACTGTAGGGCAGAGTCATAGCATGAAAGCAATCAAACCTATAAATAATGTTTCTTTTTTTTAATTAAATCCAGTGTCTCAAAAACTTATGAAAATGTGTTTAAAAAAGAGTCAGGGAGCCTGCCGCACCCTTTTGCTCACAGTAACTCCTCTACTTGTACTTTCTGGTATGAAGACACAGTGCAACAGCCTCTGCTGTGGTTGGCCCTATTATACTATCTCTGTCCTGCAGCTGTACCTCTCAGGAGGGAAAACCAAACAGGGAACAAAGGGAAAGGCATTTCTTCTACTGACAGGTGGATGCAAACCAAAAGCAAACCAGAAAGCAAGAGTGAGACAGGGTGAGATGAGAGACTGCTTCAGAAATCTGCCAGAGGACGCTTTGGTTTGGGGGCTGAAGAGCTGGACATCTAAAGTGCAATCACATTGGTAACAAATGATCATCCCTTTCTTCTGACTCCTCCCCCAGCTGATCATCCCCCACACCACGATAGGCGGCAGGCACATTTCGGGGTTTAGAGCGGCATACAAAGTCACAGCCATCCTACAGAGGGAAGAGCAAAAGAAGTGATCATGTGAAATCAGCAACTTGCAGGTGGGCACAGTGTATTTATGGTCTAAGAAGGTGGCAAGAACTTTCTCCAGGGATAATGAAGAGAAAACCCCAAAGCTCCAGTGATTGGCCTAAACGGAATTTGGGGAAACACCCTCTCCTCATGTAGGCCCCCAAATAGCTGGATCAGATTCATAAATCTAAGCAACAGTTCCGTTCTTCCAGTCAGTCTAAAAGGTCAGACATTAAGGTGCTATGTTGCTTATTACCCTGTATTAGGGCAACCAATTGTCTTGGTTTGCTAGAACTTGGGGTGGTTTTAGCACCCCAAAGTCATGTGTCTCAGGAAACCATCAAGACCAGGACGGATGGTCGGTCATCTGTTTTGTCTCCCGGCTGCCCTGTTACTTACTGCTACCAGGTTTCCAAGATCCTGCCAGAAGGCCAAGTGAGGAAACTGCTCCATTCCTTTGGCTCCGACCACTAGTCGCTGGTACAGGAACCCCCCGATGATATAGACTGCGACCAGTGATGCAAACCTGTGAGGGAGAAAGACATCCATAATCAAACACTGAGAATCAGTAAACCTCATTCACTGTTGCCTGTTTCCTAAGCTCTGTTCCATAAAAATGGAAAAGCAAAAAAGGGGTAGTCAGTTGAAAAAAAAAAGGGGGCTGGTAGAGCCTGAGAAAACCTTTGGATCAGAAAAAAGTAAGACAGCGTGTGACTCATTGAGGGTTGAGAACAGTCACCATTAGATAAACAGTCCAATGTCTTCAAAAGTTCTAATAATGGGAGAGTAATAAAAACTGTCTAGTCCTCTAGTAGGGAAAAAACCCCATCTCCAAATGTATATATTTATTGGGGATAAACATTAAGTCTCATTTTTTTAAACTTGCAGAGTTTAAAGAGGATATTCACAGACTTCTTTCCCCTCCAATTATAATATAGCATACAAATGCACATGCACTATTTGGAGCCATATACTTCCAAGTGATTGCTGAGTTAAAAAAAAGATTTGGAAAAAAAAAAAAGGTTTGGACTGATAAAGGAAGAAGGACTCACGTGACAAGCAAGATAGAACCCACGCTAAGATGGGAGATCTCTGGGGAGCATGCCAGGCTGCTGTCCATCTCAAAGAGGTAGAAACAATCTTGGACTTTGCCTCGCTCCTCAGACACAGGGTTAAAGTTGTCCTGACAGCAAGAGAACAGACACAACATTTATGTGGTAAGGTGTTTGCTTCTGACGCCTGTCTGAAAAGGAGCACAAATCCACAAAACCCCCCCTAAACATTTGCTTCCTCCTGGTTTAAGAACTTATTTTCCATGTATGATGGAAGATGGACGCCTATGACTCAGGGAAAAACTGAACTTCTGGTGTTTTAAATTTTCTGGCTGCTACCAAATGGCATGTGGGATCTTAGTTCCCCAACCAGGGGTCGAACTCACATCCCCTGCACTAGAAGTGGGGAGTCTTAACCACCGGACTGCCAGGAAAGTCCCTGAATGTCTAGTTTTCTCTCATCCACCCCAATTATCTTGTTCCCTCCGGACATTCTGTCCCACCTCAGGTCAGTCCTTTCATCTCCTCTCTAGGCTCCCAGGCCCCAGGGTGCCTCACCGCTAGGGTGTGTCGATTGCAGGAGATCATCACCACTGCCCGCCGCTGCTCCCTGCCACAGTGGTTGTCATATTCATCACCCCCTTTATAGATCAGCATGATCCAATTACCTGAGGACGGACAAGGAAAAAGGAGCTTTGGGGTGGGGGAAAAGCAGAGACAGACCTGGGCACTGTGGAAGTGTGGAACCAAGTTCAAAGAAGTTGATTTTAGTTAACCCCTCAGGATGAGCTCTGGTATACCAGAAATACCAACTAGAACCCACCCTTCACAATAGCTTGTGTTCCCGTGTTAAGACAACTAAGAACCAGATATGCATACAAGAATAATCTCGATTTCCCACACTAAAGGTAGGCAACCGATAGTGCAAATACAATTATGACCCATACTTAGTCATGACTCACGTTCTCCGAACACCTGCTAACATCAAGAGGCTCCATTCAATTACTGGGTGGCAAGGGAAAGCCTAAGATCTTAAATTAACCACAGATAAATTCAAAGTGGATGACACTGAAGACTGGGGACACTTCCTTCTTCAGTATTTACTTGTTCAAATTTCTTTGCAAAATATCATTTGATTAATAATCATGTGAGGTGACCAAGGTAAGGATTATGCTTCCAATTTTGTATGAGAAAACAAAAAGTCAAATGATTTTTCAAAGTCACAGGATAAGTAAATATGAGCTGGATCAAAAATCTTGTCTTCTGACCCCAACCCCAAACTCTTGACATTGTTTTTTATTGTTATTTACAGCAACAACAATCTGCACGTATTTATTTATCTATCTGTTTAAGGGTATAAAATAAACCACAGTTGTTCACATAGTCCTTTCCAGCAATGATTTTATGATTTTTGAGAAATATTATCAACATAACTCAAGTTAGTGGGGAGACTTTTGTAGACTGATTGGCTTTTGAAAAAGCTTAATCTCACTTTAAGACAAACATATAAATGTCCTGAGTCCTGGTTGTGGAGGAATGGTGGAGCTGGGTGTTCTGTGGTTTGCAGTTATGTCAGGTGAGCTGAACCACACCCACCCACATGATATAGCCTGGTTAGGGCTGAGACAGACAGGGTTATCAGAAGGATTCAGTGAGCAGGTCAACAGGGAGACTCTTACTTCCATTGAAGATCTGAGTCTCGTTGAATCTCCCAACTACCGTCTCCTTCCCGTTACTTTTGTTGATCTGCACCAGGCCTGCCCCAGAGGAGTGGTTGCCAGCTTCTCGGCACACCCGGAACACATAGCTGTACATATCTGGGCTCTGGCCCACGGTGCTCTCAAAGCTGAAGCAGAAGTGCAGAGAGGAGGAAAAAGGACAGTTAGAGCTGTCAGCCTTAGAAAGAGCAGCCTCTGTTCAAACAATGGTGTGTTCAACCTATTTATCAAACATCATGGCTAAATGTCCTAGTGAATAATATCTTTTGCACCATGAGGTTAACTATGACTCAGAGAGACTAACTGTTGATGATGACTGATGAAAATACAGCCTCCAAGACAGCTAGTATTCTAGATATTTCTAAAATAATTGTTCTAGACTACGCTAAAGTATTAGCTAGTACCTCCCTGTGAATAAGGGTGTACGTTCATGATATACATCTTAGTTCCTTAAAGATTATCTTCAGATTTATATATCTGAAGACTCTTGACACTTAGGACGACGTGTTACTGTTATCGTTTAGTCATGTTTAACCCAGGGATCAAACTCAGGTTTCCTGCATTGCAGACAGATTCTTGACCATCTGAGCTACCAGGAAAGCCCCTTCACTTTCATTTTCAGTGTCCAACTCTTTGTGACCCCATGGACTGTATTCTTCAGGCTCCTCTGTCCATGAGATTCTCTAGGCAAGAATACTGGAGTAGGTTGCCATTTCCTTCTCCAGGGGTTCTTTCCAACCCAGGGGCTGAACCCGCATCTTCTGCTTGGCAGGCAGATTCTTTACCAGTGAACCATCTTGGGAAGCTCTTATGATGATGTAGTAGTAGGCCTAAATATGTTCATCTGATACTTCTGAATATAAAGCTGGTCTCTTGGGTCCAATCTTACAAACAGCTACTCTTCTGCATAAAGTACCTGCACATCATTGCTGAACACTGCACTTCGCACATGCTCTCCATCATAGAGGAAAGAAAGACAGCATGGCCAAATAAGGCCAATATTGTTAAAGCACAGATTAGAATCATCTCTCAGAGGAGGTTATGATACATGTATCCCCTCTATATTCAGTAGTAATATATAAAAAAATTAATACAGTTAGTAAGAGGAGATTCTTTAATAAAGTTGTTTTCTCAAGGCCTTTAAGGTTCTTCTATTTACCTTTTGTTAAATAGCGGTGTCAGCCTCTTCAGGAGAGCCAACTCTTTCTCTGATTCTTTACCCTTTTCTCCCACCAGGTCGCATGTTTTCTCTTCAGTCTGCCAAGATTCTCTGACTGCCACGGAGAAGAGCAGCAGCAGCAGCAGGCCAGTCTTCCAGGAGCTGTGGAGGGGGGGCATCCTTTTGGGACAGGGAGTGTGTGTTTCGGGGAAGAGGGAGAGGATCAGGGAAAGAAATAGAGCACATGAATGTGTAATAAATGAATAGCACTTTTTTTAACCTGTTAATCTTCCACCCACCACCTATTACTTTACACTGGCCAGTTTTCTTCATTATGATGGTGCTGGGCTTTATTTTCTTGTCTCTGTTTCAAGTTATTTTCCCCCATTATCTAATATACAGAATTGGATGTTTAAGTCTCCAGGTTTCTTTTTCTTTTAAAAACTTTCATTATCTTTTAAAAAATAATTTCATTTATTTATTTTTGGCTGTGCTGGGTTTTCACTGCTACATGGACTTCTCTCTAGTTGCAGCAAGCGGGGGTTACTCTCTAGTTGTGGTGCGTAGGCTTCTCATTGCAGTGGCTTCTTATGTTGTGGAGCACATGTTCTAGGGCTTGTGGGCTTCAGCAGTTGCGCCTCCTGGCCTCTAGAGCACAGGCTCAGCAGTTGTGGCACATGGGATCAGTCGCTCCAGGGCATGGGAGAATCTTCCTGGACCACAAATAGAACCTGTGTCTCCTGCACTGGCAACTGGATACTTTATCACTGAGCAACTAGGGAAGTCTTAGAACATATTTTAAAAGACTCGTCCTATGCAACTCCCTCACCTGATACCACTCTCATTTCCTGTCCTTACTGTGCTCCTTTCCTGTGCAATCAACAAAGTGGACAGCAGAGTTAGTGGGGCAGAGTTAGTGTACACAGGCAGTTGTTGAGATTTCTGCAATGTGTCCATAAAACAAGAATTTATTTTTGGTCCTAGAAATTATCAGAAGACTCAATCAATGGCTTAAAAATACTTAAGTGTCACCAATGAAGAGTATTGTGATCTTGCTGAACAGTAAGATTCTTTGGCACCTACAACAAATAGTACCTTTCAATATCTCTGTGCCAAAGCACCTGTATCAGGAAACCCATACATCTATACACATACACACACACACACACACACACACACATAAATATCTATCACTTGTATCAAGAAACCCAAACACACACACACACTAATATCTACCTATCACCTGTGTCAGGAAACCCATACAACTACACATACACACACACACAGATTTTAGTTATCTACCTATCACCTGTGTCAGGAAACCCATACACCTATACATAAACACACACACACACACACACATATTAATATCTGTGTCAGAAAACCCATACATCTGTATATACACACACACACACATATACTAATAGTTATCTATCACCTGTGTCAAGAACTATATAAATCAATCACTTTCAGTCTAATTCATAGGTTAAGTCCTTCAGAACATAACTATAGGGCTGAGAAAAGGGAAAGCAGACAACATAAAAGAATTACTTATGACAGCCTGATGGAGATATTCTTGCCTCTACCATTTGGTTAGAAGTTAGGTTGAGATGTCTCATCATTTAAAGTTTAATACTAGTTCATTACTACTACTTAAATCCTCCCCCTAAGATAATACTTGAATTACAATAAACACTTGATAAAGGCTAGTTAAAAGGTATTAAGAAAGATGTAAAACAGAGAAAGAGACCTGAATACTTTGGGCCCTACGTCCTTGTTTTAATATTCAGAAGCATCTAACAGTCTTTGTTCATACTTACCACAAAAATGATGAACAGAGATTAACACAACCACAGCACCTAAGATTTGACATCTATCTGTTCTGTCTCATCTCTGAAAAAATCATTCAACCATTTAAATGATAGGATGAACAAACTTCATGAGGTCCAGATCAGTGGTCTGAGTATTCTAAAACCGACTTCAAGCCATGAAATTCAAGAGTTTCTTGATTTCTAGTAAGTATAACTGTCTTCCTACATCCAGTTGCTGATAACTCTTGAGAATCACCAAGCCACTTTACAATTAACACACCCAATTCATATGATGCTTGAACTGTTTTAGGCATGGAAACATGTGGCTGTTTTCCAAACTCATTTTCTTTTCTCTAATCTCATTTGTACACCTATGCACAGACTGTAGTGAAAGTGAAAGTCGCTCAGTCATGTCGACTCTTTGCAACCCCACGGACTGTAGCCTGCCAGATTCCTCTTTCTATGGAATTCTCCAGGCCAGAATACTGGAGTGGGTAGTCTTTCCCTTCTCCAGGAGATCTTCTCAACCCAGGAATTAAATGGGGGTCTCCTTCATTGCAGTTGGATTCTTTACCAGCTGAGCTACTAGGGAAGCCTGTCAGGCTACTCTGTCCACAGGATTCTCCAACCAAGAATACTGGAATGGGTTGCCACGACCTCCTCTTGAGGAATCTTCCCGACCCAGGGATCGAACCCACGTCTCTTATGTCTCCTGCACAAGCAGGTAGGTTCTTTACCACAAGCGCCACCTGGGAAGTCCCTTTATACACCCAGGATACACTGATTTACTTTGGTAAGAATTCACTTTGGTATTCATTAATCATCCCTCAGGCCATTGCTACGTGTTAATTTTATAAAGTATCAACAATTTTCCTGATACAAAGATTCAATTCTTCCAACTTTTTCTCACTTACAATAAAATATTTTCATACTACAAGTCTAGACTTTGCCTTAAATACTCTTTCAGTTCAGTTGCTCAGTTGTGTCTGACTCTTTGCAACTCCATGAACTGCAGCATGCCAGGCCTCCCTGTCCATCACCAACTCCTGGAGTTCACTCAAACTCATGTCCATTGAGTCGGTGATGCCATCCAGCCATCTCATCCTCTGTCATCCCCTTCTCCTTCTGCCCCCAATCCCTCCCAGGATCAGAGTCTTTTCCAATGAGTTAACTCTTGGCATGAGGTGGCCAAAGTATTGGAGTTTCAGCTTTAGCATCATTCCTTCCAAAGAACACTCAGGGCCGATCTCTTCAGAATGGACTGGTTGGATCTCCTTGCAGTCCAAGGGACTCTCAAGAGTCTTCTCCAACGCCACAGTTCAAAAGCATCAATTATTTGGCAAGTCCTCTAATTCTTCGGCAAGTCTTCTAATTCTTCATGCTGGTCCACTGATTCCATTGATTCTATTTAAAACTTAAGCGGAATTTAACAGGTACTAATAGGTACCTGAATAAATTTTCTCCATTATCCTAAACATACTTTTCTTTTTGATGTCTGATCTTACTTATTTGTTACTCTGAGACCATCTCTCTCTCTCTTTTTTTTTAAAGAACATCTGATTTTTGACTGGACTCAAGACTCAGAGGTAGAAGCTCTGAGAGAGGACAGCTTTTGTCTCTTACCAATCTGTTCCGGGAGTCTTTCTTTGGCCCACTTCATTCTCTTGGCCCAAAGCTGAGCATCTTCTGGAGCCTGTTCTTCATTTTTCTTAGTATACTGTTTCTTCTGACAATACATTGACATTTGTGTTGCACAATACTGGAATAACAAGATCCTGAATCTTGGGAGCTTTGGTCCTCGGTTTCTCACCTTCTTTGTTTAGGAAGCGGAATTTAACAGGTACTAATAGGTACCTGAATAAATTTTCTCCATTATCCTAAACATACTTTTCTTTTTGATGTCTGATCTTACTTATTTGTTACTCTGAGACCATCTCTCTCTCTCTTTTTTTTTAAAGAACATCTGATTTTTGACTGGACTCAAGACTCAGAGGTAGAAGCTCTGAGAGAGGACAGCTTTTGTCTCTTACCAATCTGTTCCGGGAGTCTTTCTTTGGCCCACTTCATTCTCTTGGCCCAAAGCTGAGCATCTTCTGGAGCCTGTTCTTCATTTTTCTTAGTATACTGTTTCTTCTGACAATACATTGACATTTGTGTTGCACAATACTGGAATAACAAGATCCTGAATCTTGGGAGCTTTGGTCCTCGGTTTCTCACCTTCTTTGTTTAGGGGCTATCTCACAGCATACTGGTGGCCACACAAAGAGACCACAGTGGATTTTGCTAGCTTTTCTGCTAACCCCAAGTGAGGAGCCACAGTTCTATCAGTGAGGCCAGGCCTATCTTTTTCTCTCTCTTTTACAATGACCAAATTGAGAACACTCAGACTGGCATCCATGTATAGATTTGCACTTTCTCTAGTCCTCCTTGGTTTGTAACAGAAATGCCCCTTACTCAGTAGCAGGTGCAGGCTCTGCCATGGGTCCAGACACCTCCTTCATGGGGAAACTTTGTTTGCCGGTCCCACCACTGATTCAGACCACACAACTCTTCCAGTTTTCACCCAGAGCATCAACAGCAACTTCTGTGTCCATACGCTTCTCAGAAAAGCTATGAAGTTTTTGTTCATCGTCCATTTCAATGAGTTTCTGACAACCAGTGGCTGCGAAAGAGATGTTCAGCTTCATCCTGAAGTGGGTCACCATACCTCCAAGGCACCACAAGAAAGAGTTAAACAAAATTACACCTGATGTTCTGTTTCCCACATTACTAGGGCAACCAATACTTGGGAAGTCATCTCCCTGACTTGGTGTTATCCAAACATCAATTCATTGTAGTAATATTAAGGTGTCTGCAGAGAGTAAGTATAGCCAACCCCAAAGTCTGAGCGTGCATGTGTCCTAAGTCACTTCAGTCTTGTCCAACTCTGTGACCCTATGGATGGTGGCCCACCAGGCTCCTCTGTCCATTGAAGTCTCTGGGCAAGAGTACTGTAGTTGTTGCCATGTCCTTCTCCAGGGGATCTTCTCAACCCAGCAATCGAACCCAAGTCTCTTATTAAGTCTCCTGCATTGGTAAACAGGTTCTCTACCACTATTACCACCTGAGAAGCCCCTCAAATTTGAGACTCTCTCTCATAAACACATTTAAAGCATCAATAGAAAATACTTAACAGAGTGCTTGCTTTTTGCTAGAAATTTAACATACATTAACCAGTTAAGCCTTACCAAAACCCTATGCAGCAAATACAATTATTCTTATTTTACAGATGAGAAAACTAGACATAGTAAGCGAGCAGTGTGAACCAGGTAGTCAGGCTCTGAGCTCACTGTCTACACTTAACCACTATATGTACATCTTCTTTCACATTAATTTTTTGGGCTGATCAGAGCAGGCAGCCAAAGTCTTGCTTTCTTTTTGACAAAGCAAGAAGGGGAAGTGACCTCTCACAGTTCACAGAAGGCAGAATGAAGAACCCAGACCTTCAATTCCTATCTTCCCTAAATTAACTCACTGCTCAACACACAACGTGACCAACTGACTAAAATGAAATGAGGTTCCTTTTATTAGATTGATATTCTTTTTTCCAGGACCAGTTTTCTGGAGGGATGCTCACACAGAAGGCTGTGTTCTTTGGCTTCAAAGTTAGTTCCTTATCTGTTAACAGTTGAGGATTTCTTTTCCCAAATTAGAACAAAGACTCTCACACAACTAGGAAAAGATGAACAGCTAAACACCCTGCATTCAGCATTAGTTGAACTGAGCTATCTTTTATTTGCTCATTGGTTCAAAAGATAGGATAAGAATAAACTTATAGTTTTTTCTTGCTTAAGGTTTGGCTACATTTGAGCTGCTTCTCTTTGGTTCTGTGGTGTATGCGCTAAGAGCTTTATCTAGATTACATTTATTAATCTTCACAATCCAGAAAATCAGGTATAATTTCCCTCACTTTACAGATGAGGAAACTGATTCTTAGAGCTGAAGTCACTTGCTTTAGGCTATACAAGTATTAAAAGGTGTATAAAGTTATTAGTAAGGCAACTGGAATGAATCATGGCATAAAGACATTTTCTGAAAACTTCCTGATAAAAAAAGGAGTGCAACAATGTATCAGTAAGGGGATGAATTAGAGAAGGAAATGGCAAGCCACTCCAGTATTCCTGCCAGGAAAACTCCATGGACAGAGGAGCCTGTTAGGCTACAGCCCAAAGGGTCAGAAACGACTGAGCATTTAAGCAAGCACACACAAGGGAATGAAATCCAAGAGCTGGGTAGCCTCTTTTCGCTGCTGCTGCTGCTAAGTCGCTTCAGTCGTGTCCGACTCTGTGCGAGCCCAGAGACAGCAGCCCACCAGGCTCCCCCGTCCCTGGGATTCTCCAGGCAAGAACACTGGAGTGGGTTGCCATTTCCTTCTCCAATGGATGAAAGTGAAAAGTGAAAGTGAAGTCGCTCAGTCGTGTCCAACTCTTTGCGACCCCCTTTGCCAGCAGCCTACCAGGCTCCTCCGTCCATGGGATTTTCCAGGCAAGAGTACTGGAGTGGGGTGCCATCGCTTTCTCCGAGTCTCTTTTTAATGTGCTACAATTAAGAGTCTCAAGGTGCAAGTTTAAGCAGCAAGGCTTAAAGATTTTGAAGCATCCCTTTCAATTTTCTTGTTCTATAATGATAGATTCATTTGGGTTAATGCTAAAAAATCCTCCTTCAACGGGATGACCAATGATGGAGCCAGGAACTGTAAAGAACTTTACATCGCTGGGTCCCTGTACTTTCCCCAGTCCTTAAGACTAGCCAACGACCCCCTTTGCCAGCAGCCTACCAGGCTCCTCCGTCCATGGGATTTTCCAGGCAAGAGTACTGGAGTGGGGTGCCATCGCTTTCTCCGAGTCTCTTTTTAATGTGCTACAATTAAGAGTCTCAAGGTGCAAGTTTAAGCAGCAAGGCTTAAAGATTTTGAAGCATCCCTTTCAATTTTCTTGTTCTATAATGATAGATTCATTTGGGTTAATGCTAAAAAATCCTCCTTCAACGGGATGACCAATGATGGAGCCAGGAACTGTAAAGAACTTTACATCGCTGGGTCCCTGTACTTTCCCCAGTCCTTAAGACTAGCCATGAACATTTTCCGTTTGTAAATGGAATTTCTACTTTCTTCTCTCTGGCTCATTTTTGATACGGCGGCCCTTATCTCCAGTCTCTAGCAGCTCACACTTCTGGAAGAGTAGCCCTAACTAGCTGAGCCGCTCAACGTTGAAAAGCATTAGGAAATCAGCTCTATGAACCAAGGGCGGAAGCTCCCTACAAAGAGGAACACAAATCACTCTATGAGGACCCTTTACACACATTCATCTCCCTCAAACTTCTTCGAGGGCTCCAGACAATCGCGTTGCGTCTAGTCTCCCGACTTTCCAACTGCTGAGGGCCATACCCTTTACAAATGATGCCCCTTGACCTCCCTCCACGATGCGGGCCAAAACCTAGTCTACGGGTATGCGGTAACACCTAGAGCAGACTCCAGACTTAGCGATCTTCCTTTCCCTGCCTTCCAAACACTTAAATCCCCTCACCAGTCTTGGAGATCCTTTCTCTCTCACTCCCTTGGGCACTCTGTGACTCCCCAACCTCACGCCTCCGTTTTTCTGCCCTCGGGCTCCTTATATGGAGTTTTGGGCTAAAACCCGGGTCAAGCGAGACTTAAGAGATCCCGGACCCCATCACAGCCACGAGGGGTGAGCACTTCCAGCCCCTCCTCCTCCACGCCCCTCATACTCACGTGTCACGTGCTAAGAGAGCAGGCAAAGCTCAGAATCCTCGGCCCAGTAGCCTCCCGTCGCTGGGAGACAAGGCCAGCGAGGGGCCGGCCACAGACCCGGGTCCCAGAGCTCGTGGCGGAGCCAGCGTCCCCTCTAGCGACTAGCTGAGCGCCACTCTGGGAACCGGAAACAGGAAGCTCTGGGCGGCCGCTGGGCAACTGCTCCTCCCACTAGACCCCGCGGCATGTGACAGCAGAACCATTTGGCCCCTTTCCCCTTTCCGGCCTTTCAGATCATCCTGGACGCTGATTGGCCAGAGTCGTGGGCGTTAGGTTCCTCCTCCACCGAAACAACTCCAATCCCTATCGAGAGTTGCAAGTTTAGTTCCACCTTTTCGGGTTGCCTTTCTACTATCGGGGGTCCCAGAGTCCCACCTCCAGGCCTCTTCGGCTCGGGCCCCTAGTCACGCGGGGTCACGCGCGGTCACGCTCCCTGGTAGGTTGGACAGAGGGGGCACGTGAGAGCGGTGGCGGCACTAGAGGGCGGTGGCGGAAGCGGAAGTGCGGGGCGGGGCCTGCCGCCTAGGCCTCGGCGGGAGCTGTAGTTCTCGCGCGCGACCGCTTCTCTGTGGTGCTGGCTCAGAACGTCTGCCGCCTGAGGGGGTCGCTGGTTCGCCGTGTGCCGGCCGCTAGTCTCTTGGTGTCCCACGTCGGCACCTAGACGATAGTGGAGAGCAATGACTGGGTCGTCATCCTGACTTTCTTAACGTCACTTTACGTCCTGTCTACGGTTTAGTACCCTGAAGTGTGACGGTTGTTACTATTCGACTTAACCTTGTCTCCCCTGTGGCATTTTGTGTGATGACCACTGTAACCAGTTCTGACCCGAGCAACACCGTTTCGGTTTTTGCGCCTTGGCCAAGAGCCTTTGCGGTGTCCCTCACGTCTGACGTCTTAGCCGCGTGTTGAAGTCCTACCCGTTGTGAGAACTCGGTTCGGATCCCCAGTACTGGGACTCACCTTCTTGAGAAGGAATCCTGTCGTCCTTCAAGTGCCCGCTGGTTGCTCCGATCAGCTTCAGGCTGGCTTCCTTCTGCTCAGATTCCTCCGTTGCATTTGCCTCCCTCCGTCATGGCGGATGGGGCCTAGATTTTGAGTTGTTACACTCACCGGAGCTTGAACAGCATTTTGAATGAAATAAAAGAAGCCAACACTTGCGTAGCCCCGCGGTGCCTGGCACGGTTGGAAGTGCTTTAGACGAGAATGACTTCACCTCCAAGCTCACCTTAATGGGGAAGTACCTTATCCCAATCTTACAGATGAGTAAATTAAAGGCGATGGAGGTTAATTGACTTACCCTGGGTTCCCCAGCTCCTCTTAACTTGTGGAGTTAGCATTCAGTTTTCATCGTTTAGGGGTAAATTAGTTATATAGGTGTATAGAATCCATCCTGAGTTTTTTTTTTTTTTAAATTGGGCATTCAGTTCAGGCTAGGTGGCATATTTGGGTTGGGTTTGGATGTGTCTTTAAAAAAAGAAATTGAAAGATGAGTTACTTTCTGGCAATAAAAGTGACTTGTAATTAGAAAACACAGAGAACTATTAATCAAAAATCCATAAAGTTACCACGAGGTTGTGTATTTCCTTCATGAGGGTTATTCCTTTCCTCTTAAAAAAAACCCCACAAACCCTTAAGTCAAATATTTCTCCATATCATGAAATTTACAAATACATTTTAAAATGGTTGTATAGGGTACTCTTTCTACCCCCTTCTGATGCCTATGTCAGAAGCTTTCTCTATCTCCTTTATACTTTAATAAAACTTTATTACACAAAAGCTCTGAGCGATCAAGCCTCGTCTCTGGCCCCGGATTGAATTCTTCTCCTCCGGAGGCCAAGAATCCCGGCGTCGTAATTCAACAACGACCTTTCATCTTGGGGGCTTGTCCGGGATCCTTCAGGACAAGATACCAATTACTTTAGGAACTAAGAAAAGATATTGTCAGTTTCAGAAACCACACTATAAAATTACCTTTTCCATTTGATGAAAAAATCTACAACAGCAATTCAATTTAAACCTCAGCAACACTGGAGGGATCCTTTCCTGAGAATGAAAATCCCAACCAACAACCACTCTCCACACCCCACGGGACAGAATTGATGGGAATAATCCCAGTCATCAGCCTCTGAACGTAATCCTCAGTAAGTTGCTCAGGTGTGTCTGACTCTGCAACCCCATGGACTGTAGCCTGCCAGGCTCCTGTGTCCATGGGGATTCTCCAGGCAAGAATACTGGAGTGAGTTGCCATGGTCTACTTCAGGGGATCTTTCCAACCCAGGGATCAAACCCAGGTGTCCACCAGTGCAGGCGAATTCCACCAGGGAAGCCCAAGAATACTGGAAAAGAAGGCCACAATACAATACACAGAAGACAATGGACCCCATTACCGGGCTACCTGACGCCAGCCTGTGACCATTTTTTTGAAACAATGCAAGAGGAAGAATGAAAGATTCTTACACCTTTGAACAGCTTTGGTCATTGCCAACCTCTGATTGCGAGCCTTCATCCATATAATCCCTCAAGATTCCTCATGGAGTGGGGGCTTGAGTCTGCTTTGTCTCCCCTCCACATGCTGAGGATTAAAGCCACCTTTCTATTTCCTAAAAATAAATAAATAAATAAATAAAATGGTTGTATAATTAGCTGCACAGCTTTGGTCATCGCCAACCTCTGATTGCGAGCCTTCATCCATATAATCCCTCAGATTCCTCATGGAGTGGGGGCTTGAGTCTGCTTTGTCTCCTCTCCACATGCTGAGGATTAAAGCCACCTTTCTATTTCCTAAAAATAAAGAAAGAAATAAAGAAATAAATAAAATAGTTGTATAATTAGCTGCATGGATTGCCAGTCATTAAGTTATTTCTATTGACTTGACCTTATTGTTTTATTCAACAAGATATTTATTGAGCAATGATACTGTTACAAGTTTGGGGGATACCGCAGGGAAAAAAAGGCAAAAATCCCCTTTACAATGAATTTTCATTCTAAAATTGATGTTAATTTGTTGGTCATTTCAGAAGTCTTCCTCTTGGGCATTTCCCAGAGTAGTGTTGGGGTGGAGGGAAAGAAGTGTAAATGTGGGAGGTAGAGTTCAGTTCAGTTCAGTCGCTCAGTCGTGTCCGACTCTTTGCAACCCCATGAATCGCAGCACACCAGGCCTCCTTGTCCATCACCAACTCCCGGAGTTCACCCAGACCCACACCCATGGAGTCAGTGACGCCATCCAGCCGTCTCATCCTCGGTCGTCCCCTTCTCCTCCTGCCCCCAATCCCTCCCAGCATCAGAATCTTTTCCAATGAGTCAACTCTTTGCATGAGGTGGCCAAAGTACTGGAGCTTCAGCTTCAGCATCATTCCTTCCAAAGAAATCCCAGGGCCGATCTCCATCAGAATGGACTGGTTGGATCTCCTTGCAGTCCAAGGGACTCTCAAGAGTCTTCTCCAACACCACAATTCAAAAGCATCAATTCTTCTGCGCTCAGCCTTCTTCACAGTCCAACTCTCACATCCATACATGACCACAGGAAAAACCATAGCCTTGACTAGACAGAACTTAGTTGGCAAAGTAATGTCTCTGCTTTTGGATATGGTATCTAGGTTGGTCATAACTTTTCTTCCAAGGAGTAAGCGTCTTTTAATTTCATGGCTGCAGTCACCATCTGCAGTGATTTTGGAGCCCAGAAAAATTAAGTCGGACACTGTTTCCACTGTTTCCCCATCTATTTCCCATGAAGTGATGGGACCAGATGCCATGATCTTCGTTTTCTGAATGTTGAGCTTTAAGCCAACTTTTTCTCTCTCCTCTTTCACTTTCATCAAGAGGCTTTTTAGCTCCTCTTCACTTTCTACCATAAGGGTGGTGTCATCTGCATATCTGAGGTTATTGATATTTCTCCCAGCAATCTTGATTCCAGCTTGTGTTTCTTCCAGTCCAGCATTTCTCATGATGTACCCTGCATAGAAGTTAAATAAGCAGGGTGACAATATACAGCCTTGATGTACTCCTTTTCCTATTTGGAACCAGTCTGTTGTTCCATGTCCAGTTCTAACTGTTGCTTCCTGACCTGCATACAGATTTCTCAAGAGGCAGGTCAGGTGGTCTGGTATTCCCATCTCTCTCAGAATTTTCCACAGCTTCTTGTGATCCACACAGTCAAAGTCTTTGGCATAGTCAATAAAGCAGAAATAGGTGTTTTTCTGGAACTCTCTTGCTTTTTCCATGATCCAGAGGATGTTGGCAATTTGATCTCTGGTTCCTCTGCGTTTTCTAAAACCAGCTTGAACATCTGGAAGTTCATGGTTCACATATTGCTGAAGCCTGGCTTGGAGAATTTTGAGCATTACTTGACTAGCATGTGAGATGAGTGCAATTGTTCGGTAGTTGGAGCATTCTTTGGCATTGCCCTTCTTTGGGATTGGAATAAAAACTGATCTTTTCCAGTCCTGTGGCCACTGCTGAGTTTTCCAAATTTGCTGGCATATTGAATGTAGCACTTTTACAGCATCATCTTTCAGGATTTGGAATAGCTCAACTGGAATGCCATCACCTCCACTAGCTTTGTTCATAGTGATGCTTCCTAAGGCCCACTTGACTTCACATTCCAGGATGTCTGGCTCTAAGTGAGTGATCACACCATCATGATTATCCAGGTCATGAAGATCTTTTTTGTACAGTTCTTCTGTGTATTCTTACCACCTCTTCTTAATATCTTCTGCTTCTGTTAGGTCCATACCATTTCTGTCCTTTTATCGAGCCCATCTTTGCATGAAATGTTCCCTTGGTATCTCTGATTTTCTTGAAAAGATCTCTAGTCTTTCCCATTCTGTTCTTTTCCTCAAGGTACTGAAACGCAATTGAATAGGGCTTCCCAGTAGAGTAAAGTATCCGCCTGCCAATGCAGAGGACATGGGTTCAATCCCTGGTCGGCGAGATCCCCTGAGAAGGAAATGGCAACCCACTCTGATATTCTTGCCTGGAAAATCCATGGACAGAGGAGCCTGACAGACTACACTCTATGGGATTCCAAAAGAGCTGGACAGAACTTAGAAACTAAACAACAACAAAAGTGGAATAATTTCTTCTTCAGGAGTGGGACAAGGGAGAACTTCCTTTTCCATCCAGTTGCAAATGACCTGGGTCGCTCCCTGCCTCTTGGGCTCAGGGCCCTTTCTGGGAGCCATCTGTCAGAACTGATCTCAAGGTTCTTGTCAGAGGTACAAGTTGAAGTTAGAGGTTATTTTTTGCCTTCCTGCTCTGGGCCTCTAGCCTCTTTATTAGCAAGGATGCTCCCCACACTGCACCACATCCATCCCCTCCTCCCACATGCAAAGTAGTGGGGTCTAATAATGGGTCTAAACCAGTAAACTATTTCTAGTTTGCTAATAATAGTAAACTAGTTTACTTGGTTTAGAAAGTGGTTTTATTCACAGACACATGACTATATATAGAATAGATTACTAATAATAACCTACTGAATAACACAGGAAGCTCTACTCAGCACTCTGTAATTACCTATATATGCATATGACAACACCCTTATGGCAGAAAGGGAAGAAGAACTAAAGAGCCTCTTGATGAAAGTTGAAAGAAGAGAGTGAAAAAGTTGGCTTAAAGCTCAACATTCAGAAAACTAAGATCATGGCATCGAGTCCCATCATTTCATGGCAAATAGATGGGGAAACAGTGGAAACAGGGCTGACTATTTTTTGGGCTCCAAAATCACTGCAGATGGTGACTGCAGCCATGAAATTAAGACACTTGTTTCTTGGAAGGAAAATTATGACCAACCTAGACAGCATATGAAAAAGCAGAGACATTACTTTGCCAACAAAGGTCTGTCTAGTTAAGGCTGTGGTTTTTCCAGTAGTCATGTATGGATGTGAGAATTGGACTATAAAGAAAGCTGAGCGCCAAAGAATTGATGCTTTTGAACTGTGGTATTGGAGAAGACTCTTGAGAGTCCCTTGGACAGCAAGGAGATCCAACCAGTCCATCCTAAAGGAGATCAGTCCTGGGTGTTCATTGGAAGGACTGATGTTGAAGCTGAAACTCCAGTACTGTGGCCACCTGATGCGAAGAGCTGACTCACTTGAAAAGACCCTGATGCTGGGAAGATTGAAGGCAGGAGGAGAAGGGGACAACAGAAGATGACATGATTGGATGGCATCACCGACTCAATGGACATGAGTTTGGGTGAACTCTGAGAGTTGGTGATGGACAGGAAGGCCTGGTGTGCTGCGGTTCATGAGGTCGCAAAGAGTCAGACAGGACTGAGTGACTGAACTGAAGTGAACTGAATGACCTATATGGGAAAAGAATCTAAAAAAAGTGGGTATATGTGTATGTATAACTGACACTTTGCTATACAGCAGAAACTAACACAACATTGTAAATCAACAATACTCTGGTAAAAAAATATTAAGAAAGTGATTACAGGAGGTTCTTAAAATCAAATGCTAAGGATGCCTCTTCTTTCCTATATGCAGAAAAGGGAAAGATGCTTGAAAGAGCTAGGTATTCTGAATCCTTCCTTTAATTCATTGCTTTGAGGTTGTGTGTATATGTCAATAGAACTGCTTTCTAAACAAAGTAAATTGAGATGGGAACTTCATTGGGAATGCCTTTTTTTAAGCTCTCAACAGCTTTGTTCTGTATGAATTCTGTGTAATGGATTTTGCTGTGGTTTCACTGTCAAAAATACTCTATCTGTTATATTTTCTGATCTGCTCAGCAATCTTTCAAAATTTGTTTGGTAGTTTCTCAGTCCCATTATACATCATGTATTTAATTTGCCATCTTGAACCAGATTTCAATCTTGAACTTTTATTGATGCTATCCTTTAAAAAATGATCATATTTAATATATTTCAAGAACTAAATATATTTTTGTCTTTGGTAATTTTCAATTTTAATATAACTTAAAATTTTTAGAAAAGATGCAAGAATAGTATAAAGAACTCTTGCATAGACTACCAGATTCACCGAGTGTTTACATGTTGCCCCATTTGCTTTGTTAGTCTCTTTCGTGCTCTTCCATCCTCCCTACACACGCAGGCATACACGTTTATTTTGAACAATATGGGTAAGTTCCCCATTACCACTAAGTATTACTGCTAAGTTCATCAGTGTGTATTTCTAAGAATAAAGACATTCTTATATTACTACAGTATAATTATCAAAATTAGGATCTATAGCACTTTTTTTCCTTTCCCAACCACGGATACCAAGTCAGAGTCACACATTACAATTAGTTGTCATTTTTCTTTATCGTATTTGACCTTGACATTTTGAAAAGTACAGGTCACTTATTTTGTATAATGTCTCTCATTTTGGTTTGATCTGATATTGCCTCATGATTTAGGTATGCATTGCTTGATAGGACTAAGAGAGAAATATTGTGTCCCACTCAGGATCCAATCAGAAGATGGATACCACATCAGGGATTTTTAAGGAAAAATTTAGTGTAAAGAATTGTTTCTTAGTGAAAAAAAAAAAAAGAATTGTTTCTTAGTAAAAAATAATTACTAAAAGGGGAAAGAGAGGACTCTAATAAGTTGTGCAGAAGTCAGAACTACAAAATATAGCTACAGCCTTGAGGGCTGAAATTGAGTTAACAAGAAAGAGACTTAGAAACCTAAAGAAAGTGCTACCTTGCCAACCACATGGGAGAGATTCAGACCTTTGAAGAAAGAGTGTGGTCCCTCCCACAGGAACTTGCAGGTGACTGACGATATGACAGAAAAATTGCCAGAGGGCTTGGGTCACTAGGTGAACTGTCAGTGGGAGCCTCTTTATGATGGCTTCTTTGTCCTTTTGACTGGTCCCTGTAATTTTTTAAGCAGTTTTTAAACTTCTGGGTACATAGATGTTCCATGTGGATCCTGAACTCTTCTTACCCTAGTATCAGTCATATCTGAAAGGGGGCCTGGTTCCTTGTAGTTGAGAAGGGTATTGAGAAACTGAGATCTGATTACAGTGTATGTTTATTGTTACTTGTTATCATTGCTTTTGCCTTTCTCAGCAGACAGGAAATCTATATATTTTGCCAAAGGTGAGAAATCATCTGCAATTATATTCAGTATATTTATATGTTTGTTCATACATGAGAAAAATACAAGAAGTAGTTTTATAGCTAGTAAAGAAAGCCTGCTAATTAGATTCAATATTTGTTTAAAGTTTTATTTTTTTGTTGTTGCAGTAAAATGTATAAATCATGCAGTTCACAACTGCTAAGTATATAATTCAGTGAATCTTGATAAGTGCATCATAACTATCAGTTCAGTTCAGTCGCTCAGTTGTGTCCGACTCTTTGTGACCCCATGAACCACAGCACGCCAGGCCTCCCTGTCCATCACCAGCTCCCGGAGTTCACTCAGACTCACGTCCATCAAGTCATTGATGCCATCCAACCAACTCATCTTCTGTCGTCCCCTTCTCCTCCTTCCCCCAATCCCTCCCAGCATCAGAGTCTTTTCCAATGAGTCAACTCTTCTCATGAGGTGACTAAAGTACTGGAGTTTCAGCCTCAGCATCAGTCCTTCCAATGAACACCCAGGACTGATCTCCTTTAGGATGGACTGGCCTGATTTCCTTGCAGTCCAATGGACTTTCAAGAGTCTTTTCCAGCACCACAGTTGAAAAGCAACTCACGTCCATCAAGTCATTGATGCCATCCAACCAACTCATCTTCTGTCGTCCCCTTCTCCTCCTTCCCCCAATCCCTCCCAGCATCAGAGTCTTTTCCAATGAGTCAACTCTTCTCATGAGGTGACTAAAGTACTGGAGTTTCAGCCTCAGCATCAGTCCTTCCAATGAACACCCAGGACTGATCTCCTTTAGGATGGACTGGCCTGATTTCCTTGCAGTCCAATGGACTTTCAAGAGTCTTTTCCAGCACCACAGTTGAAAAGCACCAATTCTTCAGCGCTAAGCTTTCTTCACAGTCCAACTCTCATATCCATACATGACCACTGGAAAAACCATAGCCTTGACTATACAGACCTGTGTTTGCAAAGTAATATCTCTGCTTTTGAATATGCTATCTAGGTTGGTCATAACTTTCTTTCCGAGTAGTAAGCGTCTTTTAATTTCATGACTGCAATCACCATCTGCAATGATTTCTGCTTTATTGACTATGCCAAAGCATTTGACTGTGTGGATCACAATAAACTGTGGAAAATTCTGAAAGAGATGGGAATACCAGACCACCTAACCTGCCTCTTGAGAAATCTGTAGTCAGGTCAGGAAGCAACAGTTAGAAGTAGACATGGAACAACAGATTGGTTCCAAATAGGAAAAGGAGTATGTCAAGGCAGTATATGGTCTCCCTGCTTATTTAACTTCTATGCAGAGTACATCATGAGAAACGCTGGACTGGAAGAAACACAAAGAGAACTGCTAAATGTTCAAACTGGATTTAGAAAAGGCAGAGGAACCGGAGATCAAGTTATCAACATCCACTGGATCATCAGAAAAACAAGAGAGTTCCAGGAAATATATATATTTCTGCTTTATTGATTATAAAGCCTTTGACTGTGTCGATCACAACAAACTGTGGAAAATTATTCAAGAGATGGAATATTAGACCACCTTACCTGCCTCTTGAGAAATCTGTATGCAGGTCAAGAAACAATAGTTGAAATTCCAAATTGGGGAAGGAGTATGTTAAGTCTGTATTATGTGACCCTGCTTATTTAACTTATATGCAAAGTACATCATGCAAAATGCTGGGCTGGATGAAGGACAGGCTGGAACCAAGATTGCCGGGAGAAATATCAATAACCTCAGATGTGCAGAAGACACCACCCTTATGGTGGAAAGCGAAGAGGAACTGAAGAGCCTCTTGATGAAAATGAAAGAGGAGAGAGAAAAAGTTGACTTAAAACTCAGCATTCAGAAAACTAAGACCATGGCATCCAGTCCTATCACTTCATAGCAAATAGATAGGAAACAATGGAAAGAGTGACAGACTTTATTTTGGGGAGACTCCAAAATCACCCTGATGGTGACTGCAGCCATGAAATTAAAAGACATTTGCTCCTTGGAATAAAAGTTGTGATCAACTAGACTGCATATTGAAAAGCAGAGGCAGTACTTTGCTAACAATTGTCTGTCTAGTCAAAGCTGTGGTTTTTCCAGTAGTCATGTCTGAGCAATAAATAACTGATTCTTTTGAACTGTTGTTGGAGAAGACTCTTGAGAGTCCCTTGGACAGCAAGGAGAGCCAACCAGTCCATCCTAAAGGAAATCAGTCCTGAATATTCATTGGAAGGACTGATGCTGAAGCTGAAACCCCAATACTCTGTAGACCTGATGTGAAGAAATTACTCATTGAAAAAGACCCTGATGCTAGGAATATTGAAGGCAAGAGGCAAAGGAGATGACAGAGAATGAGCTGGTTGGATGGCATCACCAACTCAATGGACATAAATTTGAACAAGCTCCAGGAGTTGGTGATGGACAGGGAAGCCTGGCATGCTTCAGTCCATGGGGTCGAAAATAGTCAGACACAGCAGAGTGACTGAACTAAACTAAACTGAGGACCTAGAAGTGGTAAGGGTCCTTTATATATCTGTAGTGTATATATACTTACATATTTATATTATATATAACATATTAATATATTTCTCCTCATAAGCAGAAAATATTCAATTTCTTTCTATACTTAGTATAATGTTATCTTTAGGTTTTTGTTTTCTATTTTTGGCTATGCTGGGTCTTTGTTGCTGTGCAAGGGCTTTCCAGCTGCAGTGAGTGGGAGCCAATCTGTAGTTGTGGTGCTTGGGCTTCTCACTGAGGTAGCTTCTCTTGTTGCAGAGCCCAGGCTCCAGGGCATGTGGGCTTCAGTAGCTGTGGCAGGTGGACTCAGTAGTGGGAGCTCACAGCCTCTAAAGGCAGGCTTAGTAGTTGTGGTACATGTGCCCAGTTGCCCCACAGCATGCTGAATCCTCCTGGATCAGGGCTCAAAACCACGTTTCCCACATTGGCTCCCAACCACTGGGCTATCAGGAAAGTCTGGTAGATTATTTTTTAATGTTTTTTAGTAGGTCAAGGAAGCTCTAGTCAATTCCTCTATTATGGATGTTATATTATAAATGACTTTGTCATATGAATTTTCTGCATCAACTGAGATGATTTTATAATTTTTCTCATTTACAAAATGAATATAATAAATTACATAATTTGATGTTTACATGTGCAATTAAGCTTACATTTAAGGGATAAATCCTACTTGGTTCTTGTGCACTAGACATTTTAATATTTCTGGATTCAATTTACTAATATGTTGCTAAATATTTTTACTTCCAGTTTTTTAAATATAAATTTATTTATTTTAATTGGAGGTTAATTACTTTACAATATTGTATTGGTTTTGCCTACATCAACATTAATCTCCCACAGGTATACACGTGTTCCCCATCCTGAACCCCCCTCCTACCTCCCTCCCCATACTATCCCACTGGGTTGTCTTAGTACACCAGCCCCAAGTATCCAGTATCATGCAACAAACCTGGACTGGTGATTCATTTCATATATGATATTATAGATGTTTCAAAGCCATTCTCCAAAATCATCCCACCTTCTCCATCTTCCTCAGAGTCCAAAAGACTGTTTTATACATCTGTATCTCTTTTGCTGTCTCACATACATGGTTATCATTACCATCTTTCTAAATTCCATATATATATGTAAGTATACTGTATTGGTGTTTTTCTTTCTGGCTTACTTTGCTCTGTATAATAGGCTCCAGTTTCATCCACATCATTAGAACTGATTCAAATGTATTATTTGAATGGTTGAGTAATACTCCATTGTGTATATGTACCACAGCTTTCTTATCCATTCATCTGCTGATAAACATCTAGGTTGCTTCCATATCCTGGCTATTACAAACAGTGCTGCGATGAATATTGTGGTACATGTGTCTCTTTCAATTCTAGTTTCCTTGGTGTGTATGCCCAGCAGTGGGATTGCTGGGTCATAAGGCAGTACTATTTCCAGTTTTTTAAGGAATCTCCACACTGTTCTCCATAGTGGCTGTACTAGTTTGCATCCTCACCAACAGTGCAAGAGGGTTCCCTTTTCTCCACACCCTCTCCAACATTTATTGCTTGTTGACTTTTGGATCACAGCCATTCTGACTGGTGTGAAATGGTACCTCATTGTGGTTTTGATTTGCATTTCTCTGATAATGAGTGATGTTGAGCATCTTTTCATGTGTTTGTTAGCCATCTGTACGTCTCCTTTAGAGAAACGTTTATTTAGTTCTTTGGCTCATTTTTTGATTGGGTCATTTATTTTTCTGGAATTGAGCTGAACGAGTTGCTTGTATATTTTTGAGATTAGTTGTTTGTCAGTTGCTTCATTTGCTATTATTTTCTCTCATTCAGAAGGCTGTCTTTCACTTTGCTTATAGTTTCCTTTGTTGTACAGAACCTTTAAAATTTAATCAGGTCCCACTTGTTTATTTTTGCTTTTATTTCCAATATTCTGGAAGATGAGCTATAGAGGATTCTGCTGTGATTTATGTCAGAGAGTGTTTTGCCTACATTCTCCTCTAGGAGTTTTATAGTTTTGTTCTTACATTTAGATCTTTAATTCATTTTGAGTTTATTTTTGTGTATGGTGTTAGAAAGTATTCTCAGTTCAATTCAGTTGCTCAGTCATGTCCCACTCTGTGCAACCCCATGAATTGCAGCACGCCAGGCCTCCTTGTCCATCACCAACTCCTGGAGTTCACCCAGACTCACACCCATTGAGTCAGTGATGCCATCCAGCCATCTCATCCTCGGTCGCCCCCTTCTCCTCCTGGCCCAATCCCTCCCAGCATCAGAATCTTTTCCAATGAGTCAACTCTTCGGATGAGGTGGCCAAAGTACTGGAGCTTCAGCTTCAGCATTATTTCTTCCAAAGCAATCCCAGGGCCAATCTCCTTTAGAATGGACTGGATGGATCTTCTTGCAGTCCAAGGGACTCTCAAGAGTCTTCTCCAACACCACAGTTCAAAAGCATCAATTCTTTGGCACCCAGCCTTCTTCACAGTCCAACTCTTACATCCATACATGACTATTGGAAAAGCCATAGCCTTGACTAGATGGACCTTAGTTGGCAAAGTAATGTCGCTGCTTTTGAATATGCTATTTAGGTTGGTCATAACTTTCTTCCAAGGAATAAGCGTCTATTTTCATTCTTTTACAAGTGATTGACCAGTTTTCCCAGCACCACTTCTAAAAGAGATTGTCTAATCCATTGTATATTCTTGCCTCCTTTGTCAAAGATAAGGTGTCCATAGGTGCATGGATTTATCTCGAGGCTTTCTTTTTTTTTTTTTTTTTTCCGTTGATCTATATTTCTGTCTTTGTGCCAGTACCATACTGTCTTGATGACTGTGGCTTTGTAGTAAAGCCTGAAGTCAGGCAGGCTGTTTCCTCCAGTTCCATTCTTTCTCAAGATTGCTTTAGCTATTCGACGGTTTTTGTATTCCAATACAAACTGTGAAATTATTTGTTCTAGCTCTGTGAAAAATACCGTTGGTAGCTTATAGGGATTGCATTGAATCTGTAGATTGCTTTGGGTAGTATAATCATTTTCACTATACTGATTCTTCTGATCCATGAACATGGTATATTTCTCCAACTGTTAGTGTCTCCTTTGATTTCTTTCACCAGTGTTTTATAGTTTTCTATATACAGGTCTTTAGCTTCTTTCTTTCTTTCTTTCTTTTTTTGGAAATATTCTCTCTTTTTTTATTTTTTTAGTTTGTTTTCCTTTACAACACTGCATCTTTAGTTTCTTTAGGTAGATATATTCCTAAGTATTTTATTCTTTTCATTGCAATGGTGAATGGAATTGTTTTCTTAATTTCTCTTTCTAGTTTCTTATTATTAGTGTATAGGAATGCAAGGGATTTCTATGTGTTGATTTTATATCCTGCAACTTTACTATGTTCATTGATTAGCTCTAGTAATTTTCTGGTGGAGTTTTAAATGGGTTGAATGCCCCAACCAAAAGACAAAGACTGGCTGAATGAATAGAAAAACAAGACCCCTATATATGTTGTCTACAAGAACCCACCTCAAAACAGGGGACACATATAGACTGAAAGTGAAGGGCTGGAAAAAGATATTCCACGCAAATAGAGACCAAAAGAAAGCAGGAGTAGTAATACTCATATCAGATAAAATAGACTTTAAAACAAAGGCTGTGAAAAGAGACAGAGAAGGACAATACATAATGATCAAAGAATCAATCCAAGAAGAAGATACAATTATAAGTATATATGCACCCAACATAGGAGCACCTCAATATGTAAGACAAATGGTAACAAGTATGAAAGGGGAAATTAACAATAACACAATAATAGTAGGAGACTTTAATACCCCACTCACACCTATAGATAGATCAACTAAACAGAAAATTAAAAAGGAATCACAAACACTAAATGATACAATAGACCAGTTAGACCTCATTGATATCTATAGGACATTTCAACCCAAAACAATGAATTTCACATTTTTCTCAAGCACACATGGATTCTTCTCCAGGATAGATCACATACTGGGCCATAATTCTAGCCTTGGTAAATTCAAAAAAAGAAAATGAAAGAAAGAAATCATTCCAAGCATCTTTTCTGACCACAATGAAGTAAGATTAGATCTCAATTACAAGAAGAAAACTATTAAAAATTTGAACATATGGAGGCTGAACAACACGCTGATGAATAATCAACAAATCACAGAAGAAATCAAAAAAGAAATAAAAACATGCATAGAAATGAATGAAAATGAAAACACAACGTAAAACCTGTGGGACACTTTACAAGCAGTGCGAAGGGGAAAGTTCATAGCAACAAAGACATACCTCAAGGAACAAGAATAAAGTCAAATAAATAACCTAACTCTACACCTAAAGCAACCAGAAAAGGAAGAAATGAAGAATTCCAGGGTTAGTAGAAGGAAAGAAATCTTAAAAACCAGGGCAGAAATAAATGCAAAAGAAACAAAAGAGACCATAGCAAAAATCAACAAAGCCAAAGGCTGGTTCTTTTAAAGGATAAATAAAATTGACAAACCATTAGCCAGACTCATCAAAGACAAAGGGAGAAAAATCAAATCAATAAAATCAGAAATGAAAAGGGAGAGATCACAACAGACAACACAGAAATACAAAGGATCATAAGAGACTACTATCAGCAATTATATGCCAATAAAATGGACAATGTAGAAGAAATGGACAAATTCTTAGAAAAGTACAACTTTCCAAAACTGAACCAGGAAGAAATAGAAAATCTTAATAGACCCATCACAAGCATGGAAATTGAAACTGTAATCAGAAATCTTCCAGCAAACAAAAGCCCAGGTCCAGATAGCTTCACAGCTGACTTTTACCAAAGATTTAGAGAACAGCTAGCACATATCCTAGTCAAGCTCTTCCAGAAAATTGCAGAGGAAGGTAAACTTCCAAACTAATTCTATGAGGTCACCATCACCCTAATACCAAAACCTGACAAAGATGCCACAAAAAAAAAGAAAACTACGGGCCAATATCACTGATGAACATAGATACAAAAATCCTTAACAAAATTCTAGCAATCAGAATCCAACAACACATTAAAAAGATCATACATCATGACCAAGTGGGCTTTATCCCAGTGATGCAAGGATTCTTCAATATCTGCAAATCAATGAATGTAATAAACTACATTAATAAATTGAAAAATAAAAGCCATATGATTATCCCAATAAATGCAGAGAAAGCTTTGAAAAAATTCAACATCCATTTATGATAAAAACTCTCCAGAAAGCAGGAATAGAAGGAACATACCTCAACATAATAAAAGCTGTATATGGCAAACCCACAGCAAACATTCTCCTCAATGGTGAAAAATTGAAAGCATTTCCCCTAAAGTCAGGAACAAGACAAGGGTGCCCACTTTCACCACTACTATTCAACATAGTTCTGGAAGTTTTGGCCACAGCAATCAGAGCAGGAAAAGAAATAAAAGGAATCCAAATAGGAAAAGAAGAAGTAAAATTCTCACTGTTTGCAGATGACATGATCCTCTACTTCCAGTTTTATGAGGAAAATTTCTTTGATTTTATCTCTGTATCTCAATAAAATATCTCTAATTTTCTTTGATTTTATATTTCTGCAAGTCCTGTTTTTTGTTTGAAGATGATAAGGGATTTATAAAATAAGTTAAAGAGTGTGCAAGAAAGTGATAATTCTGCAAACCAGAATATTTCCCAGAAAGACTTGCCTTCAGGATTGGCCCTTGGTCTGATCCTGGAAGAGAATCTTTCTAAGCCTTTGAAATATTCTACCAGATAGTCTTTTTCTTTCTTTTTTATGTGAAGACTGTGGACCCCATAGTATCAGTTTGATTAGCTTTATGCTAACAGTGTGAATTATACCAATGTGAATACCTTATTTTGCCTTGAGGGACTGGATTTGAGTAGTCACAGTTAGTCATGTGGTTGTCATGACCCTCAAAAATTTCTGCACACCAAGATTCAGACAAACATTTCTGGTGAAAAACACCACACAGATGTTATCATACATTGTTGCTGGGATAATTATACACATCCATCTGACTTCATTGGGAGAAGACAATTGAGTGCTTGCACCTGGTTTCTTCCTGGACTTTGCCCCATTCTCCTTCTGATTTTAATATTTCTTTTCACTGTGATATGGTAGATTTCTGAGCCCAGTGAGTCCTTCCAATGAATCACAGTCTGAGTGTTGTCTTGGCAACCAATTTCTCAAGTTGATGTTAGTTAGTCATCCACACAAAGGACTCTGACTCACTGAAACTTTGTGAAAAAATTTTTGAAAGAATCAAAAACGACAACAGAACAGAGGATGACAAACTTTAGATGCATGAATGGCTACTAAGTCACACATGGTAAGTGACAATAACACATTGTGACCAATGACTGAACACAATATGTACCACTGAGGCTTAGAAACAGTAGATTCAACTTTTTAAGTGTTTCAGTTCAGTTTAGTCGCTCAGTCATGTCCAGCTTTTTGCGACCTCATGGACTACAGCATCCCAGGCCTCCCTGTCTATCACCAACTCCTGGAGTTTACTTAAATTCAAGTCCATTGAGTTGGTGATGCTATCCAACAGTCTATCCTCTGTTGTTCCCTTCTTCTCCCACCTTCAGTCTTTCCCAGCATCAAGGTCTTTTCCACCGAGTCAGCTTTTCACATGATGTGGCCAAAGTATTGGAATTTCAGCTTCAACATCAATGAATATTCGGCACTGATTTCCTTTAGGATGGATTGGTTGTACCTCCTCGCAATCCGATGGACTCTTGAGAGTCTTCTCCAACACCACAGTTCAAAAGCATCAGTTCTTCAGTGATCAGTTTTCTTTATAATCCACCTCTCACATTTATACATGACTACTGGAAAAACCATAGCCTTGATTAGATGGACCTTTGTTGGGAAAGCTGTGTCTTTGCTTCTTAATATGCTCTCTAGGTTGGTCATAAGTTTTCTTCCAAGGAGTAAGCATCTTTTAATTTCATGGCTTCAGTCACTATCTGCAGTGATTTTTGGAGCCCCTCCCCCCCCACATAGTAAAGTCTGTCACTGTTTCCACTGCTTCCCCATCTAACTGTCATGAAGTGATGGGACCAGATGCCATGACCTTAGTTTTCTGAATGTTGAGCTTTAAGCCAACATTTTCACTCTCCTCTGTCATTTTCATCAAGAAGTTTTTTAGTTCTTCTTCATTTTCTGTGATAAAGGTGGTGTCATTTGCATATCTGAGGTTATTGATATTTCTTCCAGCAATCTTGATTCCAGCTTGTGCTTCATCCAGCCCAGCGTTTCTCATGATGTATTCTGCATATAAGTTAAATAAGCAGGGTGACAATATACAGCCTTGATGTACTCCTTTTCCTATTTAGAACCAGTCTCTTGTTCTGTGTCCAGTTCTAACTGTTGCTTCCTGACCTGCATACAGATTTCTCAAGAGACAGGTCAGGTGATCTGGTATTGCCATCTCTTTCAGAATTTTCCACAGTTTATTGTGATCCACACAGTCAAACATTGGAATAATCAATAAAACAGAAATAGATGCTTTCTGGAATTCTGCTGCTCTTTTGATGATCCAGAGGATGTTGGCAATTTGATCTCTTGTTCCTTGCCTTTTCTAAAACCAACTTGAACATCTTTAAGTGTTTTCTCAGGAACTAAAACTAAGAATTTGCTAATGACATGAAAAATAATGAGAAAAGAAGCTAAATATATAATCCCTTGATTGATTTTATCAGTAATAGCTAAAACTAAGTAAAGGAAAATGTTAAAGAAGAATCTGGATCTGCACTAAGCTTGAATTTTGGCCAGTCCTAGGCATAGCTACTAACCTCAAGGCTGCCAACTAAAGGGAAGTTATTCTAGAAGAACAGATACCACTTCTATGACCTCTCATCACCAAGAAGGCAATCCTGGTGGCAGGGAGGGTGCAAAACTAAGAAACTACCAGAATGAAGGGAGGAACTTATCTCATTTATGAATCAATATCATCAGTTTTCTGGAGAACATTTGTTTAAGTGAATAAATAACTAAATGGATACATGTAACTCAGGAGTTGTGTCCTTGACTTTTAATGCTATGAGATACAGGCACACTTGAGGTTTATGCATAACTCACAGATAACAATTGAACAACAAGAGATGGCTATGTATTTGTGGGATACATGTATCACGCAAATACATAGCAAGCTAATACAAAAGAGACAGTTAGTCTGGTGGACTGATAAGAGCCACCATAAAGTTTGTTTACAATGAGAAGGGGAATTTTCCTACCTCTACTTTAAATACCAAGTACTGTAGAATTCCCCATATTAAATGGCTGGTATGATGTATATGCAAGCCACAGTGGTTTGGATTTATGATGATAGATATGTTTGTTCATTTAATAAGCCCCTTACTCAAGTAATGGTAGATTTTATTATCAAGGAAACTTTTTTCACATGGGCAACTTATGTAAACTTACTGCTGAGAAATCAAGCAGTAGTCAGAAACTCTGTACCATATTTGTTGTCTCAGCTTCTTCTTTTGAGTCTTGCATATTCTGAGAAAATTATAGTGATCCACAAGAGAATAGGAGAATATGAAGGCAATAGTCTAGGGACTTGTCCCAGTGGAGTGTAAGCCTTTAAGTGTCATTAAGAAATGGAATAAATAAAGTAGGCATCAATGGAGTAAAGAAAAAGGTCTTATCACAGTGCTATCAAGGTTAAGTGGACAAACAGGTTGACCTACTGGACCCAATACTGAAGGCTCTAAACAAACCTGTTTACTTAAGTTTTCAAAAATTTATTTAAGCTGGAAAACAAACATTGACAATGAGAAACCTGGCTTCAGATATCCAGGAAGTCTAATCTTGGAAATTAATCAGGATGAAGATTCACAAAAGACTCATGGTCTTTTGACCCAAACTCCAGCTTGAAACCCAAGGCCATATAAAAAATGTAGATAAGACTACAGGGAGGTAGAGAAGAAACTTTTCTGGAACTCTGACATCAGAGCCCAAGGCATTGTGGTTTCAAAATCCATTGGCAAAGCACTAAGAGGGGCTAAAATTTACATTGGGAGGATATGGGCAATGCAGCAGTTGATGTGTTAAGATAAATAAATGAAAATTGAAATGTTTGCAAAGACTATGTAGAATGCTTCTCTCTCTCTCTCTCTCTTTATCTCTCTCTCTCTTTCTCTCTCTCTCTCTTTCTCTCTCTCTTTTTACCTAAATCTATTATTAGAATTAATATTATGTTTGGGGAAAACTTACTATATCTAGTACTGTAATACCAGATATCTCATTGTGGTTTTAATTTGCATTTCCCTGATTCTAAGTGAAGTTGGGCACTTTTCTTGTGTCAGTTGGCCTTTAGAATATCTGTCTTGGAAAAATGTCTATTTAGATCTTTGACCATTTTAATTAGATTATTTTTTACTATTAAGTTGTATGAATATGTTATACATTTGGATATTAATATTTTATTGAATAGATGTTTTGCCAATGTTTCCCCCACTCTGTATGTTAACTTTTCAACCATTATCTCATAAAATCTCCATTCTCTTCACTTTTCTTTACATCTCTATTCTTATGTTTGAATAGCTTTTATTGTAATATCCTCAATGTCTCTTGTCATTTCTCTGAAACACTTAATCTACAGACTGCCCA
>SJXQ01009115.1:45166-78787 GCA_006408695.1 Aepyceros melampus
AGGAATCTCCACACTGTTCTCCATAGTGGCTGTACTAATTTGCATTCCCACCAACAGTGTAAGAGGGTTCCCTTTTCTCCACACCCTCTCCAGCATTTATTGCTTGTTGACTTTTGGATCGCAGCCATTCTGACTGGTGTGAAATGGTACCTCATTGTGGTTTTGATTTGCATTTCTCTGATAATGAGTGATGTTGAGCATCTTTTCATGTGTTTGTTAGCCATCCGTATGTCTTCTTTGGAGAAATGTCTATTTAGTTCTTTGGCCCATTTTTTGATTGGGTCATTTATTTTTCTGGAGTTGAGCTGCATAAGCTGCTTGTATATTTTTGAGATTAGTTGTTTGTCAGTTTCTTCATTTGCTATTATTTTCTCCCATTCAACAATCAACCAAGATCCTGGATGTATTTGTAGAGGGAAAGATGAAGCCATTTTATTCTGTGGGGGGAGAGGGGAAGTCGTGTGTGTGAGTGGGCATGTGTACATGTTTGACCAGCATGAAAAGCCTGTAGGAGTTTGACAAGGAGTGGGTTAAGAGCTTGACAGAGTAGGAAGGCATCACAAAGGCTGAAGGAAGAAAACAGGTAGCATTGCCTTACCCTCTTAAATTCGTGCTTCAATATCCTTGATGCATTCATTATTCCCAGAGTTCATAGAAAGGATGCAGAACTAACATGAAATCATGGGGCCAAATGCAAAAAAAAAAATTTGAAATTGGGGCTATTTGAGGGAAGTCCAGTATAATAAATCATTTTATACTATTTCTGAAGACAAAGCCACCAGTGTAAGAGAGCTGAGTCTAGGGAAGAAAAGTGGGACAGAAGGGGGTGGGGTCTTCTGCCCTCAGGAGAGCCTTCCAAGAGCACCTTGCCTCCTTTGTCTCTTATCAGCACCATGAAAAGTGGAGGTGGGACAAAGAGGGACAAAGAGCTGTGTTTTCTGTACTCCCTCCCTCATCTACCTGTCTCTCTCCATCCCTCTGAGTCTGTGTGTGATGTGTTCCAGAGCAACATGATTCTGGACTCACATGATTGACCCCCTTGGTTTCTCTGGTTGGTAAATTCAGATACTTGTAGCTGCTGAGTTTCAAGGTGGATTTTTGGGTAAGCATGCTAGAGATCAAGTAAAGCTGGAAATTGAAAGGAGGTTTTAATTGAACAAACTGTGTAGTTAATGGATCAGAGACTTGAAACAGTATCAGAACAGGATAACTGTGCCTTTAGAAAAGTTGCTTTCTTTTCAGAAGCATCCACTGTTTTCCCAATAGCTTTAGTTCACAATTTTAGGTAAAACGATTCTGTAGGATTCGGAGGACACCCTATGCGAATAAAGATACTGCAGAATGCTTGAAATTAAGGGACTTCAGACAATGCAGTGTGGAAGCTGTATTGTGAAGGGGTTGTATGTGAAAGCCAGCTGCTGGCAGGCATGGAGTATAGCCTGCAGAAAGGAGACAAGGGGACGTCTTTTTGCACATCAGGGGTCTCCACACTGGACTTTGTATTCCAAGGGGTCTCTTTGTGCCTGGGCTCTTTTATCCTTTCATAAGAGACACAAACTGCTGGGGGAGGGGTGTTTGGGGCTCAGAGATGCTGGCCGTGCTGTTTCTCCATTCTAACTTTCACTGCCTATTCTTCTCCTCATGCTCAACCACCTTAATCATCTATTATATATTCTGTAACGGTTTCTGTTTAAATTGACTCCACTTGAGCTGCCTTTAATTTGCTGATCAGCTACAGTAAGGTCTAAAGGGATCTCCGAGTTCCTATGTGGGATGAAAGGTTGCAAAAACGTGGAGTGTCCCTGGCTTCAGTGAATCAAGTAACACTAGGGCTGGACAATGTGAATTAAGAGTGTGAAGGAAAAAGGAGTCTCAGTGAAGACTGAATGAATAAATTGGAAAAGCTTCATGTAATGAAATACTGACAGCCACTTTCATCATCTCACATCTCGCAAACCCAACACTGTATGGCTGCTAACAAGCAAGGATGTACTTCACATGTGAGATTCCCTGCTATTTGACAAGACTCTGAGAAATGCTTGAAGTTGGGGGCATTCTTGGGAAAACTGGTGTGTGGGTCTGTGTCTGCAAGAGCTTTTGTTTCTGAGAACAAATGTGTGGACAGACAGCTGGGAGGGGCGGGTTTGGGAGGGAGGGGCAAGCCGTGAGCCCTCCCGTTGAGAGGAGGGGGCTTCCAGCCTTGCACTCTCTTGTTTGATGCCTGGCAAGTTCCTCATTGTGCTCGTGTCTCCTTTAGGGTCACAGAAGCAAGGGTGGAAATCGTAGGGAGATACAGAGAGCTAATTCTCTGTCCATTTTTCTACCCTGCCATTCCTTCCTTCAGGCTGACAGCCGTTCATCAGCCATTTTCTATTCTATTCTTCTGAAGACCTCTTTTAGTGGCTACAAATAAATTGCCTGTCTGCCCATCTGCTCCCCATCTAAATGCAACTGTGAATGTGGACATTTGGGATGGAATATTGGGGGTCTTCGATTCAGGTGTGGATGGATGGACAAGTCCTGATCATCTGTGGTTAAGATGTGGAATTAAAAGACAGATGGAATTCGACAAGAGGTGAGTTAAGAACTTCATAAAGCCAAGGACAACACCAAGAATAACCCCCCCCAACAAAAAAAAAAAAAGAAAAGAAAGAAAGAAAGAGAAAAGGGAGAGAGAGAGGAAGAGAAAAAGCCCATAGTCTTAGAAAAATCTAATATCAGAAATGTAAATTGAGCTCAATGAAAGCCTTTCCCTCAACTTTAATTCTCTAATGCCCAGAAGCATGCCTAGCTCAGAACTGGTACAGGATGCTGTAGAAATTCTACATGGTTATCCTAGGGGAGGCCACAGTAGGTGTAGTTTGAGTCAGTCCAGAGCCATATCTGTGCAAGTTTGTTTTTTTTTTTCTTTCCTGGCCTTTTGATGACAAAAGTAATTAGTCCACTGGAAGGGATTTTGTTGCTTTTTAACAGCTTCACTAATTTTAGTGTAGTAAAGCTTGGATGTTTGAAGTTGAGACTCTTGAGGAAAAGCTGATTTCAGGCCCATCAGTAAAAATCTGTGTTTCTGAAAACAAAGCTCCTGAGGAACCACTTGTGTTTGCAACAGCTGTGGGGGAGGGGAGGGGACCTGTGTGTCTTGGTGCAGGGAGGAATCTTCTGGGAGCTTGTGCCACTGCTCCACTGCATTGCAGGGTGTCATATGCTCCTGTGTGAGTGATAGGCTCCTGCTGGTGGTGGTTTGGGCAGAAGGAGGTGGGGGAGGATGTTCATGTGTCATTGTCTCTCTGCTCTCCCTCCTTCTCCTCCCTCCGTCTCAGTGGCATCAGTATTATTAATAAACTCTTTCTCACTTATCTCTGTAGATGTAAACTTCACCAAAATTGCACAGTTCTTGCATGTGCTGTCCAATTCACATAATAGATGTGCTGGGGTTTGCAATTAGCTATAAGTACCTTATATTTAGGCATAAAATAAGTTTAAAACACCCTGACCATCAGGAATTAAGATGTAGAATAAAAGGATTAATGATATTTCACAAAAATATATTTAGAAGCTGAGGGGTGAGGAGGAGATTGAACATTAATTCCTGTTGACCCCCTCCTCAATTTAACCCTCTTATCCACAGTGGCTCTGTCAGCCTATAGAGATCTGGCTGTTTACATGGAGACTCTTTAAGGAAAATCTGTGCAATTTCTTATTTGAGAGATAAAGGCAGTGGCAGCTCAGTGAAGGGGTTTGGGGTACAGAGTGTGGGCATATGAATGTGAACTGTCTGGGAAGTAATATTCCTCAAATAAAATGTGAATATGGGGATGGGGATGGGTGCTCTCTGTACTTACTTCATTTGACTATGAGTGATAAGTGTTGGGAAGGCTGTATTGTACATTATGTGGGTTTTGATAAATGCAAAATGTATGTATCCATCATTACAGTGTTATGCAGAATAGTTTCACTACCCTCTGCTTCACCTACCCAGTCCTCAAACATCCTGAAGCCATGGCATCACAAATCTATTTGTTATATAAATGAAATTATACAGTGTGTAGCCTTTTCAGACTAGCTTCTTTCACCTGGCAACATTTGTTTCCTCCATTTTTTTTTTTTCGTGGAGCTTGATGGCTGATTTTTTTTCCACATAGTATCCCACTATACAGGGGTTTCCCAGGTGGCTCGGTGGTGAAGAATCCACCTGTCAATGCAGGAGATGTAGGTTCTATTCCTGGGTCAGGAAAATCCCCTGGAGAAAGAAATGGCAACCCATTCCAGTACTCTTGCCTGAAATATCTCATGGACAGAGGATACTGGCAGGCTACAGTCCATGGGGTCGCAAAAGATTTGGACATGACCTAGTGACTAAACAATTGTAATTCCACTAAATGAATATACCACAGTTCATTTATCAGGGCATCTTTATTGCTTCCAATCTGTACTGATTATGAGAAAAAGTTATGCAAACAGTGTGTTTGGGATTTGTGTGAATATAAGTTTTATATTGACATCGATTGAATGAATATGTAGCTATGGCAACTGTATGGTAATTCTGGATTGTATGCTAATATTATGGCTAGCTCTGTAGTTATAATGCTGGATTATATGGTAATACTTCGGCTAGATTTGTGAAATGCCAAATTATTTTCCACAGTGTCTGTGTTATTTTGCTTCCTTGCCAACAGTGAATGAGAGTTTCTGTTGCTCTGCATCTTCAACAGTGATTTTGCCAGTTGTTTGGAATTTGGCCATTCTAATAGATGTAATAGGATGCCATTGATCCTAGTTTTCATTGTCCTAATGAAAAATGATGTTGAATATTTTTTCATATGCTAATTTCCCACCTGCATATATTCTTTGATGATATAGCTTTTTAATCTTTGCCTTTTTAAAAATTGAGTTAATTACCTCTTATTGATTTTAAGTAATCTTTGCATATTTGGAATATAAGTACTTTATCTGATGTATGTTTTGCATACTTTCTACCAGTATGAACATTGACTTATTCTTTTAACAGTGTATTTCACAAAGCAGTTTTTCCCCCCAAAACTTTAAGCTTTATATTTTATATCAGGGTATAACCAATTAAGGGCTTCTCAGGTGATACTAGTGGTAAAGAAACTATCTGCCAATGCAGGAAACAAAATGAGATGTGGGTTTGATCCCTGGGCCTGGAAGATCCCCTGGGGGTCATGGCAACCTACTCTAGTATTCTTGCCTGGAGAATCCCATGGATAGAGAAGCCTGGCGAGCTACAATCTATAGGGTTGTAAAGGGTCAGACACAATTGAACTGATGTAGCACTCATGCTCACATAACCAATTAACAATGTTGTGGGAGTTTCAAGTGAACAGTGAAGGGACTCAGCCATATATATACATGTATCCATTCTCTCCCAGGGTGGCGCAAAACATTGAGCAGAGAGGAATGGATAGAGAAGATGTGGTACATATCTACAATGAAATATTACTTAGCCATTAAAAAGAATGAAACAGTACCATTTGCAGCAACATGGATGGACTTAAGGAGTATTATACAGAGTGAAGTTAGTCAGACAAAGAATGAGAAATATAATATGAAACCCCTTATATGTAGAATCTAAAAAGAAATATCCAAATGAACTTACTTACAAAATATAAAAAGACACAGACTTAAAAAATGAACTTATGGTTGCTGGGAAGAAGGGATAGTATAGGACTATGGGAAGGTCATGTATACACTGCTATATTTAAAATTGATAACCAACAAGGACCTGTTGTATAGCACACAGAACAAGGCAATTATTAACTATAATAAATTAATTATTATAAATTATAATGATTATAAATACTTTATTATATTTATAATCTATTTATTCCATGAAGTATGATTTTGCTGTTGTGTTTCAAAACCCATCAACAAATTGTCACATAGATTTTCTCCTATATATTATTTTAGACTTTGCAATAGATATATGATCCATTTTAAGTTAATTTTTTGTAAAGTGTAAGGCATGTGTATATCTTTTAGAACATGGATGTCCAATTGGTCCAACACCATTTATTGAAAGATTGTCTTTTGCTGATTGAAGCTTCTGTGTTGACTGTACTTGTGTGGGTCTCTTCCTGGGACCTATATTTTGTTCAGTTGATCTCAGTTCAGTTTAGTTGCTCAATCGGGCTGACTCTTTGCAACCATGGACAGCAGCACACCAGGCCTCCATGCCCATCACCAACTCCTGGAGTTTACTCAAACTCAAGTCCATTGAGTCAGTGATGCCATCCAACCATCACATCCTCTGTCATCCCCTTCTCCTGCCGCCCTCAATATTTCCCAGCATCAAGGTCTTTTCCAATGAGGCAGATCTTCCCAAAGTATTGGAGATTCAGCTTTAGCATCAACACTTCCAGTGAGTATTCAAGACTGATTTCCTTTAGGTTGGACTGGTTGGATCTCCTTCCAGTCCAAGGGACTCTCAAGAGTCTTCTCCAACACCACAGTTCAAAAGAATCAGTTCTTCAGTGCTCAGGTTTCTTTATTCTGTCATCCATACATGATTACTGGAAAAACTATGGCTTTGACTAAATGGACTGTTGTTGGCAAAGTAATGTCTCTGTTTTTTAATATGTTGTCTAGATTGGTTATAACTCTTCTCTAAGGAGCAAGCGTCTTTTAATTTCATGGCTGCAGTCACCATCTGAAGTGAAATTAACCCCCTCAAAAAAAGTTTCTACATGTTTCCATTGTTTCCCCACCTATTTGCCATGAAATGATGGGACCAGATGCCATGATCTTAGTTTTCTGAATGTTGAGTTTTTTTTAATTAATTTTTATTTTTTTAGTTTGTTTTGCTTTACAATACTGTATTCGTTTTGCTACATATCGACATGAATCAGCCATGAGTGTACATGAACTCCCAATCCCGACCCCCACCTCCCCCCCCGCCCCACACCCTCTCTCTGGATTATCCCCATGCATCAGTCCGAAGCATCCTGCATCCTGAATGTTGAGTTTTAAGCCAACTTTTTCACTCTCCTCTTTCACCTTCATCAAAAAGCTCTTTAGTTCTTCTTCACTTTCTGCCATAAGAGATGTATCATCTGTGTATCTGAGGTTATTGACATTTCTGCCAGCAGTCTTGTTTCCAGCTTGTGCTTCATCCAGCCCAGCATTTCTTATTATGTACTCTGCATATAATTTAAATAAGCTGGGTGACAATATACAGCCTTGTCTTACTCCTTTCCTGCTTTGGAACCAGTGTGTTGTTCCATGTCCAGTTCTAACTGTTGCTTCCTGACCTGCATATAGGTTCCTCAAGAGGCAGGTCAGGTGGTCTGATATTCACATCTCTTTCAGAATTTTCTACAGTTTATTGTGATCCACACAATCAAAGGCTTTGGCATAGTCAACAATGCAGAAATAGATGTTTTTCTGGAACTCTCTTGTTGTTGTGTTGTTTTTTTTGTTTTTTTTTTTGATGATCCAGTGAATGTTGGCAATTTGATCTCTGGTTCCTCTGCCTTTTCTAAAACCAACTTGAACATATAGAATTTCACAGTTCATGTACTGTTGAAGCCTGGCTTAGAGAATTTTGAGCATTTCTTTGCTGGCATGTGAGATGGGGGCAATTGTGCAAGTAGTTTGAGTATTCTTTGGCATTGCCTTTCTTTGGGGTTGAATGAAAACTGACCTTTTCCAGTCCTGTGGTCACTGCTGAGTCTACTAAATTTGCTAGCATATTGAGTGAAGCACTTTCACAGCATCATCTTTTAGCATTTGAAATAGTTCAACTGGTATTCCATCATCTCCACTAGCTTTGTTCTTTGTTATTCTTGTTAAGGCCCATTTGACTTCGCATTCCAAGATGTCTGGCTCTAGGTGAGTTACCACACCATCATGATTGTCTGGGTCATGAGATCTTTTTTGTAGAGTTCTCCTGCGTATTCTTGCCACCTCTTCTTAATATCTTCTGCTTCTGTTATGTCCATACCATTTCTATCATTTATTGTGCCCATCTTTGCATGAAACTTTCCCTTAGTATCTCTTATTTTCTTGAAGAGATCTCTGGTGTTTCCCATTCTATTGTTTTCCTCTATTTCTTTGCACTGATCACTGAGGAAGGCTTTTTAATCTCTCCTTGCTATTCTTTGGAACTCTGCATTCAAATGAGTACATCTCTCCTTTTCTTCTTTCCTTTTGTTTCTCTTCGTTTTGCAGCTATTTGTAAGGCCTCCTCAGCCAACCAATTTGCCATTTTGCATTTCTTTTTTCTTGGTCATGGTCTTGGTCACTGCCTCTTGTACAATGTCATGAACCTCCATCCATACTTCTTCAGACACTCTGTCTATCATATCTAATCCCATGAATTTATTTGTCACTTCCACTGTATAATTGTAAGGGATTTGATTTAGATCATACCTGAATGATTTACTGGTTTTCCCTACTTTCTTCAGTTTAAGTCTAAATTTGGTAATAAGGAGTCAATCTATGGATATATTTTCCCTGTTTGACAGTACTACACTATCTTGATTTCTATAGCTCTGTATTATGTATTTAATCTAGTAGTGTGAGTTCTTCCTCTTCACTTTTGTTTTGACTCTTCTTAGTGGTTCTGTGTGTTTTCACAGGCACTGAGAATCATTTGGTTGATACTCACAGATTGGTTTCCTGAGATTTTGACTTGGATTTCATCAAGTCTTAGATCAATTTAGGAATAATTTAATGTTTTAGAAATACTAAACCTTCCAGAATGTTGTGGCTAGTGAATACCTCTTGGTTGACTTATTTCATGGCTCTATGCATAAACATCCTAATCCTGTTTATACCTAAGTACTTCATTTTTTGGTGCTGTTGTAGATAACATTAGTTTCAATTTTAACTTCCAATAGTGAATTTTTATATATAGTAAATAAATTGCATCCTGTGATCCTTTTATGCTTGTCTATTACTTCTGGAAGCATTCTTGTAAATTCTTTGTTTATTTCTACATAATTTTGTAATCTGTAAATAAAAACTTCTCTATTTCTTCTTTCTGATTTTATTTTTAATTTGTTTATAGCTTATTTTTACTTATTTTTTTTCTTCTTAAACTTACTAGAATGGCCAGAACAATGCTGAATAAGATTGATAAGAGAGGACATTCTTGCCTTGCTTCTGATCATAAAAGGAAACCATTCAGTCTCTCACTATTGTAATGTTTGTATATGCTTTATTAGGCTGGGGAATCGCCTTCTATTCTCAGATCTTTAAGAGTTTTATTATGGTGAGTGTTGTACTGGGCTTTCTTTGGCTGTGCTGGGTCTCTGTTGTGAGGTGTGGGCTCTGTGTTAAGGTACTTGGGCTCTCTCAAGGTCTGGAGCTCAGGGGACCTCTCCAGTTGCATGGGTTCCTTTTGTTGCAGAGCTCAGACTCTAGACTATGCAGGCTCAAGAGTTGCAGCCTATGGGCACTAGAGTGCACAATTTGGTATTTGTGGCATACAGACTCTCTAGTTGTGGTGGGTGGGCTCTCTAGTTATGGTGTATAAGCTTAGTTGCCTTGCAGCATATGGGATCTTAGTTCCCCAAGCAGAGATCAAACTTGTATTCCTTCCCATATATTGGAAGGCAGATTCTTAATCACTGGGCCACCAGAGATTATTATAGGTGTTGTGTGTGTGAGTGTTTGCATGCTAAGTCACCTGAGTTGTGTCTGACTCCTTGTGACCCAATGGACCACAGCCATCAGGCTCCTCTGTCCATAAGATTATCCAGGCAAGAACATTGGAATGGGTTGCCATGCCTTCCTCCAGAGGATCTTCCTGACCCAGGGATTGAACCCACATCTCCTGTATATCCTGCATCAGCAGGCAGGCTCTTTACCACCAGTGCTACCTGGGAAGCCCATCTATTAGTTCAGTTCAGTTCAGTCGCTCAGTCGTGTCCGACTCTTTGTGACCCCATCACAGCACGCCAGGCCTCCCTGTCCATCACCAACTCCCGGAGTACACTCAGACTCACGTTCATCAAGTCTGTGATGCCATCCACCCATCTCATCCTCTGTCTTCCCCTTCTCCTCCTGCCCGCAATCTCTCCCACCATCAGACTCTTTTCCAATGAGTCAATTCTTTGCATGAGGTGGCCAAAGTACTGGAGTTTCAGCTTTAGCATCATTCCTTCCAAAGTAATCCCAGGGTTGATCTCCTTCAGAATGGACTGGTTGGATCTCCTTGCAGTCCAAGGGACTCTCAAGAGTCTTCTCCAACACTACAGTTCAAAAACATCAATTCTTCAGTGGTCAGCCTTCTTCACAGTCCAACTCTCACATCCATACATGACCACAGGAAAAACCATAGCCTTGACTAGACAGACCTTAGTCGGCAAAGTAATGTCTCTGCTTTTGAATAATATGCAGTAATGAAAAATTAAAGTGAAGCCATAGAGATCTGTAATAATATGACTAACATCATCTACAAAATGTTGAATGAAAAGGATCACATATTGCATGATTCCATTTAAGGAAAGCTAAAAAAAAATATTAAAAGAAAACCTATAGTGTCAGAGGTCAGAATAACGCTTGTCTTGAGAAGGATAGTAGCTAGACACAGAGGGACCTTCTGAGGTAATGGGAAATGCTTTATATCTTAATCTAGGTGATGGTTATACTATGCTTGTCAATTCAGTTCAGTTACTCAGTCATGTCTGACTCCTTGAGACCCCATGGACGGCAGCATGCCGGGCTTCCCTGTCCATCACCAACTCCTGAACTTTCTCAAACTCATGTCCATCGAGTCAGTGATGCCATCCAACCATCGCATTCTTTGTTGGCCCCTTCTCCTCCCACCTTCAATCTTTTCCAGCATCAGGGTCCTATGTACTATGCTTGTACACTTGGCTAAAACTTCATCAGGCTGTATACTTAATATATGTATGTTTAGTACATAAATATGTATTTCTGTTTGAATAATAATAAAAATTAACCTTTGAGGTTGGGGTTCCTGAGGTTTTAAGCCCATCTCTGTGAAAATGAAACTATGCATTAATATGTTGGGGAAAGCCAACAAGTTGGCTCTTTGGTCTGTGAGTCTTGGTGAAAGTCTTTCTTGTAAACTTTATGTACTGAGGGCTTTTCTCATCCCCATTCTCGCACATACATTGAAAATCATAGACCCAATTGCTTGCCAAGACCTATCTGCTCTCTTTCTCTGATCTGATGTGTGTTGGTACAAAAATATTTTAGGTGTCACCAAAGAGAGGATCTTAAATGTTACTTTCCACAAGAAATCTTCTGCCAGAAATAAAGTGTAACTCTGGGATAGCTATCTGGGATATGCTATCTGGGAAAGCATAGTGTAACTCTGGGATATGCTACCTGGGATAGTATGGTGTTACTCTGGGATAGCATACTATCTATCTGGGATAGATAGTATGAGCTTTGTGGGCTTTAATTTGGGGATAGAATAAATATTTAAGCCTTGGTGTTTTGTGAATAAAATTAGAATAAATGGAAATTATTTAAATTTAGGAAGTGGTACTTTAAGATATGTTTGTAAAGGAGGGAAAATTAATTAAAGAGAAAAACAGTGATTTTTAAAAAAGGGTAAGAAATCTAAGTTCTGCTCACCATTGGCCTCATTTCTCATTTTCATCCACTGATGCCCCTTTCTAAATGTAACACTCAGGATATCATTTACAAATTCATTGAATATATTTCAAAATATTTGATTTGGGCATATATTAGGAACGAGAGTCATGCCCTGCTCTGAGTGTTTGGCAGTTCTGAACTGGAGGTGACCTTATGAAGCATCGTGACTCTTCACATGCTGGAGGGCTTTCGTGGCATTGTGTCTTCCTATTAACTGTGCATATAGACATAAAAGACATTGTGGAGAGTAGAATTGGAGGAGAAGTAGAAAAATGATGGCTGTTGTTACAGAACAGTCAGAAGGATAATAGCACTGCCTTTTCATTTTGTGTGGTTCTTGCTGATACACTGTCACTGTAGATATAGATGAATCAGGGCTCCCCTGTTTTGATCCTCAGTATGTCTACCTTCCACCCTGTCCTGTGGGTGAACCATGGGAGCACCTCACACAGAAGCAAGCAAATGACAGAGCAAGCAAATCCAGATAATATGTGATAATGACATGTTCTGTATGGTGTTTGATAAGTGGAAAAGTGATAAATTTGAGCACTGTAACTGAAGAAGAGCAGCTTTGATCCCCCAAATAAGAAAGGTACCCATTTCCAGTACATTTTACACTGAATTTGGCTAGGTACCAGGTGGTTTCTCTGTGTACAGGGCAAAGGCTCCAGATGGAGACTGTAAACATGAGTTATTCAGTGTGTTAGAATGTTTCAACTGGATAAGTAGATTATGAGCAAAGGTTGGCACCAGAACTGTCAGGGAACCATCAGCATTTCTGAGATAAATGTGGAGAAGGTTTGTTGAAGGTTTGAGGGGGGATGCATGGAGAGAGGAGGGTTTGGTGTAGGTACATGAGGTCTCTCCCTTTGACTCAAGGGCAAAGAGGAAAGAGACAATGCCTGTTCATTTGTCTCCTTTCTCTGTCTGAGCCCTCCTCTAAAAACTATTGTTGGAGTTGATTTACAAATTTTGTAAATATGATTTACAAATTTTGTGTTAATATCTGCTATATAGCAAAGTGATTCAATTATACATATACACACATGTATACATTTTCATATTCTTTTCCATTATGATTTATCACAGCATATTGAGTATAGTTACCTGTGCTATAAAGTGAGACCTTGTTTTTTATCCATTTTCTATATAATAGTCTGCATCGCTAACCCCAAATTCCCAATATATTCCTCCCCACAACCTTAGCAAATGCAAGTCTATTCTCTATGTCTGTGAGTGTTTGTGTCTTGTAAATAAGTTTATTTGTGTCATGTTTTAAATACCACATATAAGTGATACTATATACCATTTGTCCTCTTTTTAACTTTGGTTAAATATATATATATATATATAATATAAATATATTTATATAAATATATATACATAATATATATATCACAAGTTCTTTATCCATTCATCTGTTGATGGGCATTTAGGTTGTTTCCATATCTTGGCTACTTTTAATTGTGCTGCTATGAATTTAGAATTTACTCCTTCCTTTTTGAGCTTGTATTTACCAGTGGACCAGTGGTTTTTAAAAAAAAAAAAAAAAAAAAAAAAAACTAGTCTTTATAGATAGTGCCCTTAGGGTGACAATGTGACTTCAGACTAATTTCTTCTGTCATCCCTTAATTTTCCATTTTCACATGAAACTGCAGGTGTTCAAGTTTCTCTGGAGCTGCTGCAGAGACAAAGGATAGCATTATTCTCCTTGACAGTCTATGAAAAATAATGTTGAATGGTGAAACAACTATACTTTCATAAAGGTTGGTTTAAGCCGCATGTGAATAAAAATTCAGGAGGACTGAGTGGAGCTATGCTGCTGCTGCTGCTAAGTCGCTTCAGTCTTGTCTGACTCTGTGCGACCCCATAGACTGCAGCCCATCAGGCTCCCCTGTCCCTGGGATTCTCCAAGCAAGAACACTGGAGTGGGTTGCCATTTCCTTCTTCAATGCACGAAAATAAAAAGTGAAAGTGAAGTCACTCAGTCGTGTCCAACTCTTAGCGACCCCATGGACTGCAGCCTACCAGGCTCCTCTGTCCATGGAATTTTCCAGGCAAGAGTACTGGAGTGGGATGCCATTGCCTTCTCCAGAATGGAGCTATAAAGCCCACTTAAAATATGTATGCTGTGTTGGTCAGTGACTCTGGTCTGCATTCTGACCTACTGTGTCTAGATATTTCCTTAAGCAGAAGCAGAGATGAGACGCTGAGGAGACGGTGTGTGTCTCCTAACCAAAGGCATGTGTCTGAAATTGAATTCACAACGATCTAAATTGTTATCGACAAGAGCTAGTCTTTGCAGTCATCCCTGACTGGGTAAATGTGGTTTTTTTTGTTGTTGTTGTTATCAGAAAGCCATTCTATAGCCTGGGCTAAAGAAGTTGGACTGTCAGCCAGCAAGGCTGGGTCTGGATCTGACTTGCTGTTCTTGCCCTCAATTCCAGAATCACTGCCTTGCACAGGGAAGGGGATGCAGTGCCAACAGCCGATTATGTGAGTCAGGCCACATCAGAGACAATTTGCAACTGATGTCCTTTTATAAAAACATTATTTTCAGATAAAACTATCTAGTGTTAGGATTATAAAAGCCTTTGATGCTCAATGTGTATGTGTAGGAACCAAGTGGGTTTTTCCCTGGGCTAGGAGGGGTCTCCATCATGCTTGGCCAGTCAGTTTGGTGCAGTATAGAGCCTTCTTCCTGCCTTTGCCTCCTTACAATGAGGTGAAGTGAAAAGAGGTGTTTTTCTATGTTGTAGGGTTTCCCAGGAGCACCTCTCCTTGCTGTATTGTGTCCAGTCTGACTAATTGAATGGGAAAAGAAGGAAAATGATTATTAGTGTTTTTTTTTTTTAAAGAAAAGTTGCAAAGATAGTACTAATAGTTCCCATATACGGCACACCCACTTTCCTCTATGACTAACATATTGAATTAGTTTGGAACCTTTGTCATAGCTAATGCATCATTTCTGATACATCACTAATGACTAATGTTTATTTATGTTACCTCAGGTGTTTTTTTATTGTACAACAGATTATCTTTATATGAGATTTTCTGTGGTTTCTCCCCTAGTTGCTGGATAAAATCAATACAAATGAAATACTGACTCATGCAGTAAATAACAATGAAAAGGTAAAATCATTTTAGAGAAACTGGTGCATATAAGACATCATCTTGAAGATATTTCCTTAGTTTTTACCTAAATGTCTTTTCTTGTTCCAGGACCCCATGCAGGACACTACACAATAGTTATTCGGATGTGCCTTAGGTTCCTCTTGGCTGTGATATTTTCTCAACTTTTTGGGACCTTGACAGTTTTGAATGTTACTGATCAGGTATTTTGCAGAATGTCTCCATATGGAAATTTAACTGCTGTTTTCCTCATGATTAGGTGAAGATTATGAGTTTGGGGAAGAAGACCATAGAGTGAATGTGCCATCTCCACCATATCACATATCAAAGGCACGTGTGATTTATGTTTGTTGATGTTGACCTTGATCACCTGGCCCAAGTAGTGTTTATCAAGCTTCCCCACTCGGAGTTACTCTTTTAATCCCCTTGGATACTGTATCTTTGGAAAGAAGTCACTTTAGGCAGATCATAAAAGGTGTGCAGAACTATACATACTCTTTTCGAGAGTAGAACATCTATATAATTTTCTTGAATTCTTCTGCATGGTGTGCTTGGTTTAAATCTCTGATACTGAGAACACAAGAGATACAAGATAACAAGTGTTACCTAATATAAATCACAAGTTTAATTATAAGTCTCTTGTATAGGCTGGTATCTAATCTTATGCTAGTTAAAATTTATCTGCTTTAATTTCTGAGGGAGAGACTTGGTAGCAGGTATCTGAGAGTGTTTGGAGAGCTGGAGTGAGGCAGAGCTTTTTTCATAACCCACACAGTAACCAGGGACACAGTCGGGTTATCCCAAGCGCCTGAAGCTTCTAAAAGCATGGAAGAGGGTGAGTAAGGCTGTGAAGTGGAAGGTGGACATGTATTTGGGTCTGGGTGTAAAAAGACTTTGAAGGGAGTTGTGATGGTCTTGGTGGGTGCTGGGGCCCTAATGGGGACAATGTCCAGCACAAGTTTGGGATTTGTGAAAGTCTGTTCTCCAAGAGTAAAATTTTGATTTTCATTATCCTTAACATGCACTTGTACTTAATGTGTCCACAGGATGTAAGCAGTCTCCCATAGTGGTTGCCCTCCTCTCTGTGTGCCTTCTTTCTGATTCAGATTCAACAGTCTGACAGGTTACAGCATGCCCATGCCTTCCTAATCCTCTTCAGTTCAGATATGCCACATAGAGCTGCCTCTTTCATATGGCCAATCACTCAGGATTTCTCACCACCCACTTTCCCTTTGAGATTAAAAAAGTACAGAGAGAGGCCATGATGTCTGAGATTTGAGCTGTATGACAAAAGGATGTATTGAGGACCTCTTTTTATCAGACTTTGTTCCTGAAAACAAAGCTGAAGAACTGAAATGTATGGCTTTCATACATTTATATATGATGATATATCATATCATCATATATAATATATGATGATATAATATATATCATATATATGATATATAAATATGATATAAATATATATTATATGATACATATATGATATAAATATATACATTTATATATGCTGATATATAATATATATATATATATATAATATTTATATTAACTTTCACTAGGGCATATTGATCAGAGAAGGCAATGGCACCCCACTCTAGTACTCTTGCCTGGAAAATCCCATGGGCAGAGGAGCCTGGTAAGCTGCAGTCTATGGGGTCACTAAGAGTCAGACTCGACTGAGCGACTTCACTTTCACTTTTCACTTTCATGCATTGGAGAAGTAAATGGCAACCCACTCCAGTGTTCTTGCCTGGAGAATCCTAGGGACGGGGGAGCCTGGTGGGTTGCTGTCTATGGGGTCGCACAGGGTCAGACATGACTGAAACGACTTAGCAGCAGCAGCAGCAACAGGGCATATTGATACTACAGTTTCAAAGACTCCTGAAGTTTCACTGATTTACAATAAAAACATCTATTTTTTCCTAATGTATATATCAACAAAGGTCAATCAGAGCTTTGTTTTATGTATCTTCTGAGATCCAGGCAGAAAACACATTACATTTTTTTTAATTTAATTAATTTTTATTTTTTTAGTTTGTTTTGCTTTACAATACTGTATTCGTTTTGCTACACATCGACATGGATCAGCCACGAGTGTACATGAACTCCCAATCCCGACCCCCACCTCCCCCCTCCCGCCCCACACCCTCTCTCTGGATTATCCCCGTGCATCAGTCCCAAGCATCCTGCATCCTGCATCAAACCTGGACTGGCGATTCGTTTCACTTATGATATCACACATGTTACACTGCCACTCTGCCAACCCATCCCACCCTCTCCCTCTCCCACAGAGTCCAAAAGGCCGTTCTATACATCTGTGTCTCTTTTGCTGTCTTGCGTACAGGTTTATCATTACCATCATTCTAAATTCCATATATATGTGTAAGTATACTGTATTGGTGTTTTTCTTTCTGGCTTACTTCACTCTGTATAATCGGCTCCAGCGTCATCCACCTCATTAGAACTGATTCAAATGTATTCTTTTTAATAGCTGAGTAATACTCCATTGTGTATATGTACCACAGCTTTCTTATCCATTCATCTGCTGATGGACATCTAGGTTGCTTCCATGTCCTGGCTATTACAAACAGTGCCGCGATGAACATTGGGGTACACGTGTCTCTTTCAATTCTGGTTTCCTCGGTGTGTATGCCCAGCAGTGGGATCGCTGGATCATAAGGCAGTTCTATTTGCAATTTTTTAAGGAATCTCCACACTGTTCTCCATAGTGGCTGTACTAATTTGCATTCCCACCAACAGTGTAAGAGGGTTCCCTTTTCTCCACACCCTCTCCAGCATTTATTGCTTGTTGACTTTTGGATCACAGCCATTCTGACTGGTGTGAAATGGTACCTCATTGTGGTTTTGATTTGCATTTCTCTGATAATGAGTGATGTTGACATTTAAAAAAAATAAAGTATATTTGACATAACACATCATGTTCTTATAGCAGAAAGAAAAGCGAGACATCCTCGGATGGGTCTTCAAGTGTCTGGTTGGATGTGGCATTTACCACTTCAACTCACATTCTAAAGGCAGTACAATAGCCAAACTGAATGTCTATGGCACACAGAATATATTCTGTTTTGCATGGAGGTAACAAAGGAACTGGAGAAGGAAATGGCAACCCACTCCAGTGTTCTTGCCTGGAGAATCCCAGGGACGGGGGAACCTGGTGGGCTGACGTATATGGGGTTGCACAGAGTTGGACACGACTGAAACGTCTTAGTAGTACTAGTAGTAGCAAAGGAACAATTGGAAACTACAATGGAATCTGCTGCAATCCAACCTTTGTTACAAAATTTCCTTCCTTCAAGTATGCAGAATTTACTCCTTCCTCTAAGTGAAATCTTCACAGTAATATCTCATCATATTATCAGACTCAACAACTCTTGAATCTCATGACAGCACTCTATACTATGTTAGTTCTTCATTAATTATCCAGAGGTATAAAAAATAAACTGTATACTCCACACACAATCAACAATACTGGTGCAGGATCATCTCAATAAGTATTCTTCTTCAGAAAGGGGGAAATTGGGATACACTCACCATAAATTGCAGGAATTCTGAAATACTTTTGATGGACATTAGGTCTCCTCTACCCCCATGCCACTTCTGGCTAATCTGTAGGCAATCTGACTAGTTCCAGTGTCTGTTATCCTGGAGCAGGTATCCAGGCTCTGTGGTTCTTGGCCCTACCCTCTGAGAGTCCATAATTCTCCACCACCATCCTTGACCACACTGGAATATGGCATTAAAGAATATTCCCTCTTTGAGGGTGAACAGAAAATTAGGGGCACAATCATTTTAAGTCTCAAACACCCACAGGCTATTTTAATTTAGGCTGGTGGCTCTTTGACAATACAACTCTCTCAAAACATCATTGGCTTTTATTTTGTATGATCCCTATGTGTCCATAATCATGCTCACAATTCTCTCCAATACATGCTTCAGTTGTAGCTTAGAGTAATCTGGAGTAAACTGAGTAACCTGAGACAATCAAGCTTCCAAGAAAGACTAACACTTTTAGTAATTTTTGTCCTTTGGGACATTTGTACAACTAAAATTGTTTACTGAATGTCACTTTAATAAGTTCAGCAGTTGTAAAAAGAGTATGAGATCAAGTCTTTGATTTGGTCTCTACTATAACGTTGAATTTTGATCTTTGTTTTCAATTTCACTTTTCTTTGTTTGCAGATGATCACAAATCTTATCTTTCAACTTTGCTATCAAAGCCACACGTTATCTTCTGAAATTTTCTTTTTCTTAGAATATCTCTTCTATAACAGCCAAGTAATGGAAGTTACCTTCATGTTCCCAATCTGACTGCCTAAGTGCATATGCTTATTCCATGACATACACACACCAATTTTAACAAGTGTTTTATCAGTAAAAATCTGGGCCACTCTATTTTGTATACATCAATAACAGCTTTGAAACTGACTGTTGTCTGAGTCTGATACAAATATCTTAATTTTTTGTTCTGGTGGCACCTCATAACTGATGTGATTAATATCTTCATTTAGTTTTAACTAAGTTATTATTATAGTAAGAAATATATCTCAACCAATCATGATTGCTGGGAGAAATATAAATAACCTCAGATATGCGGATGATACCACCCTTATGGCAGAAAGTGAAGAAGAACTGAAGAGCCTCTTGATGAAAGTGAAAGAGGAGAGTGAAAAAGTTGGCTTAAAACTCAACATTCAAAAAACTGAGATCATGGCATCTGGTCTCATCACTTCATGGCAAATGGATGGGGAAACAGTGACAGAATTTATTTTGGGGGACCCCAAAATCACTGCAGATAGATGGTGACTGCAGCCATGAAATTAAAAGATGCCTACTCCTTGGAAGAAAAGTTATGACCAACCTAGACAATATATTAAAAAGCATAGACGTTGCTTTGCCAACAGAGGTCCATCTAGTCAAAGCTATGTTTTTTGTTTTTTATTTTTTCCAGTAGTCATGTATGGATGTAAGAGTTGGACCATAAAGAAAACTAGGGCCAAAGAACTGATGCTTTTGAACTGTGGTGTTGGAGAAGATTCTTGAGAGTCCTTTGGACTGAAAGGAGATCCAACCAGTCCATCCTAAAGGAAATCAGTTCTGAATATTCATTTGAAGGACTGATGCTGGAACTGAAACTCCAATACTTTGGCCACTTGAGGTGAAGAACTAACTCATTGGAAAAGATCCTGATGCTGGGAAAGATTGAAGGTGGGAGGAGAAGGGGATGACAGGGGATGAGATGGTTGGATGGCATCACCAACTCAATGGACGTGAGTTTGAATAAATCCTGGGAGTTAGTGATGGACAGGGAGGCCTGGCATGCTGCAGTCCATGGGGTCACACAGAGTTGGAAACAAATGAGTGATTGAACTGAACTGAACTGATGGAATATTACTCATCTATTAAAAAGAGTGAAATTGGGTCATTTGTAAAGACCTGGTCAGACCTAGAGACTGTCATACAGAGTGAAGTGAGTTAGAAAGAAAAAAAAAAGTAAATATTGTATATTAATGCATATGTGTAATCTAGGGAAATAGTAAATGTGATCTCATTTATAAAGCAGAAATACAGACACAGACATAGAAAACAAATGTATGGATACCAAGGGGGAAAGTCGGGGTGGGAGGAATTAAGAGATTGGGATTGACACATACACTATTGATGCATTAATGCTAACTTGCTTTGGTCATGCCCCACTCTTTGAGACACTGTGGATCATAGGCTGACAGGCTCCTCTGTCCATGGAATTTTACAGGCAACAATACTAATGTGTATTGTCATGCCCTCCTCCTGGGGATCTTCCCAATCCAGGGATCAAAACTGCATCTCTGACATCTCCTGCATTGGCAGGCAGGTTCTTTACCACTAGGGCCATCTAGGAAGCCCACACTATTGATAGTATATATAAAATAATTGAGGCTTCCCAGGTGGCTCAGTGGTAAAGAATTCTCCAGTCAATATAGGAAGCACAGATTCAATCCATGGGTCAGGAAGATCTCAGGGAAGAGGAAGTGCAGTCCATTTCAGTATTCTTGCCTGGGAAACCCCATGGGCAAAGGAACCCGGTGGGCTCCAGTCCGTGGAGTCACAAAGAATCAGACACAATTTAGTAACTTAACACACATACATAAAATAAATAATTAACAAGAATATGCTGTATAGCACAGGGAACTCTGTTTAATGCACTATGGTGACCTGAATGGGAAGGAAGTCCAAAAGGGAGTGTATACATGAATATGTATGACTGATTGATTTTGCTGTACAGCAGAAGCTAACACAACATTGTGAAGCAACTATATTCCAATAAAAATTAATGTAAAATAAGCATAATAAAATTTTAAATGTATTGGACTATAGTTGTTTTACAAGTGTTGGTTTCTGCTGTATAGCAAAGTGAGTCAGTTATACATGTATCCACTCTTTTTTAGATTCATTTCCCATATATATCATTATACACTATTGAGAAGAGTCCCCTGTGTTATTCAGTTGTTGTTCAGTTGCCTGTCTTGTCCAACTTTTCATGACCCATGGATTGCAGCACGATAGGCCTCCCTGTCTCTCACCATCTCCCAGAGTTTGTCCACGTTTATGTCCATTGCATTGGAAGTGCCATCCAGCCATCTCATCCTGTGATGCCTTCTTCTCCTTCTCTCAAACTTACCAGCATCAAGGACATTTCCAATGAGATGGTTCACATCAGATGACTAAAATACTGGAGTTTCAGCTTCAGCATCAGTCCTTCCAATGAGTATTCATGGTTCATTTTCCTCAAGATAGACTGGTTTGCTCTCCTTGCTGTCCAAGGGACTCTCAGGAGTCCTTCTCCAGGACCAAAGTTCAAAGGCATCAATTTTTTGGCACTCTGCCTTCTTTATGGTTCAGCTCTCACAAATGGACGTGACCACTGGGAACACCATAGCCTTGACAATGCAGATTTTTGTCAGCAGAGTAATGTCTCTACTTTTCAACACACTGTGTAGGTTTGTCTTAGATTTTCTGCCAAGAAGCAATTGTCTTCTGATTTTATGGCAGCAGTACCATCTGCAGTGACTATAGAGCCCAAGAAGAGGAAATCTGTCACTACTTCCACCTTTTCCCTTTTCTTTTGCCATGAAATAATCAGTAACCTCAGATATGCAGATGCACCACCCTTATGACAGAAAGTGAAGAGGAACTAAAAAGCCTCTTGATGAAAGTGAAAGAGGAGAGTGAAAAGTTGGCTTAAAGCTCAACATTCAGAAAACTAAGGTCATGGCATCTGGTCCCATCACTTCATGGCAGATAGATGGGAAAACATTGGAAGCAGTGTCAGACTTTTATTATTTTTGGGGGGGGGGGGGCTCCAAAATCATTGCAGATGCTGATTGCAGCCATGAAATTAAAAGATGCTTACTTTTTGGAAAGAAAGTTATGACAACCTAGATAGCATATTCAAAAGCAGAGATATTACTTTGCCAACAAAAGTCCATCTAGTCAAGGTTATAACTTTTCCAGTAGTCATGTATGGATGTTATAGTTGGACTGTGAAGAAAGCTAAGTGCCAAAGAATTGGTGCTTTTGAACTGTGGTGTTGGAGAAGACTCTTGAGAGTCCCTTGGACTGCAAGGAGATCCAACCAGTCCATTCTAAAGGAGATCAGTCCTGGGTGTTCTTTAGATGGACTGATGCTAAAGCTAAAACTCCAATACTTTGGCCACCTCATGCAAAGAGTTGACTCATTGCAAAAGACTCTGATGCTGGGAGGGATTGGTGGCAGGAGAAGGGGACGACAGAGGATGAGATGGCTGGATTGCATCACTGACTCGATGGACATGAGTTTGGGTGAACTCTGGAAGTTGGTGATGGATAGGGAAGCCTGACGTGCTGTAATTCATGGGGTCACAAAGAGTCGGACATGACTGAGTGACTGAACTGAACTGAGTGATCCTGGATGCCATGATCTTTATTTCTTTGTTTGTTTTTTTTTTCCACATTTTAAAATATATGCTGCCTACAAGAGACCCACCTCAAAACAAAGGACACATACAGACTAAAAGTGAAGGGATGGAAACAGATATTCCATGCAAATAGAGACCAAAAGAAAGCAGGAGTGGCAATACTCATATCCAATAAAATAGACTTTAAAACAAAGGCTGTGAAAAGAGACAAAGAAGGCAACNGTTGATGTGTAGCAAAACGAATACAGTATTGTAAAGCAAAACAAACTAAAAAATAAAAATTAATTAAAGGAAAAAAAAATAAAACAAAGATGAGAATACCCAGTGCTGATGAAGACCTGGTTAAGTCTTTACATATTCCTGGTGAGAATGTAAGATTCTTTTGAAAATCAAGTTATTAATTATACTCCAATTCTGCAAATATACTCTACTGCAATCATCCTAAAGTTGGGGGAAAGAAAACTTTATGCACAAAGATGTTCATTTTGGTAACATTTATCGTGAGAAAACATGGAAATAAACTAAATTGCTGCTGCTAAAAAAATAGTTATTTATTTATATTTTATTATACTAATACAAAAATTTAATATATTCTTACATAGTTATTATTGCATTACATAATAGTTAATTACTACAAAGTACACAATTATTACATTGTATAGGTATAATTGTATATATGTGTTATATAGTTATTTATTTATTATATGAAGGAAAACATGATTATTAATACATTATTTTTGACTTCTTTTTTATTATTTTTTAATTAATTAATTAATTAATTTTTTACTTTACAATACTGTATTGATTTTGCCATACATTGACATGAATCCGCCACAGGTGTACATGTGTTCCCAATCCTGAACCCCCCTCCCACCACCCTCTCCATATCATCTCTCTGGGTTATCCCAGTGCACCAGCCCCAAGCATCCTGTATCCTGTATTGAACCTAGACTGACGATTCATTTCTTACATGATAATATACATGTGTCAATGTCATTCTCCCAAATCATCCTACCCTCTCCCTCTCCCACAGAGTCCAAAAGTCTGTTCTATACACCTGTGTTTGTCTTTTAATATTTAATTTTAAGCCAGCTGTTTCACTCCCGTCCTTCACTTTCATTAAGAAGCTCTTTAGTTCCTCTTCACTTCTGCCATTTAGAGTGGTATCATCCACATATCTGAGGTTGTTGATGTTTCTCTCGCTTATCCTGATTTCATCTTGTAACTCATCTCGCCCAGCATTTTCATGATGTGCTCAACGTATATATTAAAAAAACAGTGTGACAGCAGACAGGCCTCTTGTACTCCTTTCTCAATCTTGAACCAAGATTGAGTATGGAATCATTTGTTCCATAGAGGGTTTTAACTGTTGCTTCTTGACCCACATACAGGCTTCTCAGGAGACAGATAAGAAGGTCTGGCATTCCTCTCTTTAAGAGCTTTCCACAGTTTATGAGCCACACAGTCAAGGGCTTTGGCATAGTCAATGAAACTGGTAGATATTTTACTGGATTTCCCTATCTTTCTCTATGATCCAGCAAATGTTGGCAATTTGATCTCTGGTTCCTCATTCTTTTCTAAACCCAGCTTGGACAACTGTAAGTTCTTGGTTTGCATAATGCTGAAGTCTAACATGCAAGATTTTAAGCATGAGAGATGAATGTAATTGTCCAATGGTTAGCACATTCTTTAGCATTACCCTTATTGGGAACTGGAATGAGAATTGACCTTTTCCAGTCCTGGGGTCACTGCTGGGTCTTCCAGATTTGCCGGCTTACTGAATGCAACACTTTGATATACAGTTGGTCCTTGTTATATGTCTATTTTATATATAGTAGTGTGTATATCTTGATCCAAATCTCCCACTTTATCCCTCCCCGTGTTGCACTTATCTCTTTGACAAACATTATTTTCTTGTTCACATAAATAGTGGTTTTGAGTCTGGTGGACCTCAACTGAAGTCCCCTGCATACCTTCTTTATTCTGGATCCTGGAGGAAGGATGAACCTCTTCTGGTGATAAAGGAACAAAAGCAATCACAGGAGCCCATGCTACCTCCCAGATTGGTTCTTGGATGTGACATCCATCACCCATCACTTCTGTTCACAGTCTAAGAGTATGCCACATGTCTACACATAGGATGGAGCAATAAAATATTCTGATAGGAAAGCGAAAGTCAGTAACGGGTACAAATAATACATCTGCTGCCATGAGAGAGAAACAAAAGTAGGAAGTGTCTGATTGTGAGATATCTCCACAGAGACTAATAATATTATTTTTGTGATAAAATAAATTTATTTGAATTTGTATTCCCCACTTCTTTTATTTTTTCTGTAAGAAAAGAAGAGAAATGAGTCTGGGGATACATGGAAAAAAAGAAGGAACACCTTATTCCTTTCCCTCCTTACCTTTTCTATCATGTTGCTATGGAGAACCTGTTTCCCTGTCAACATGTACTATAGTCCCTGGGTTTTGAAATGGATTAAGCTGATCCCTGATGAAGATGCCTCTACTGCACACAAATGCACTCTGAAAATCAGTGATTTAAAGTAATGAAATATGGCTCCAGTTTCATCCACCTCATTAGAACTGATTCAAATGTATTCTTTTTTTTTTATTTTACTTTACAATACTGTATTGGTTTTGCCATACATTGACATGAATCTGCCACGGGTGTACATGAGTTCCCAATCCTGAACTACTCTCCCACCTCCCTCCCCACATCATGGCAAAGAAACATGTATATTATCATGTAAGAAATGAATTGCCAGTCTAGGTATGATACAGGATACAGGATGCTTGGGGCCGGTGCACTGGGATGACCCAAACAAATGTATTCTTTTTAATGGCTGAGTAATACTCCATTGTGTATATGTACCACAGCTTTCTTATCCATTCATCTGCTGATGGACATCTAGGGGAACACGTGTATACCTGTGGCGGACTCATGTTGATGTATGGCAAAACCAATACAATATTGTAAAGTAAATAATAATAATAATAAAGTAATGAAATATGGAATTGTATAAAAAGTAATCAAATAATTGTGAAAAACAAAGAAACACTATCAAATTCTCCTGAACAAAACAGCTATGCCTAATGAAGAATACTGGACCCCCAGTGTCTTAATCCCATGCGTTCATTCCTAGAAGCATTTTCTGGCTTCAGGATGAGATAGCTGTTGATGACATGTTATGTGATTCACATTTTTACAAGCCAAAGAATGTAGAAGTTAGGCCAGTGTTTTTTTTTTTTTTTTTAAAGTGGTCCTTTCATGCAAAACAATTCCATGTCTGTTTTTCCATATTTGGCTACAAAGTTTGGAAACAGATACACAGAGGGCATGTAAGGGTAAATGGGCAAGGGAGAGCTCCTAATTCTGTCTGACGTCCACACAGCTTTATGTTTGTAATGTGAACATTCTTTCTGCCCACAGACAGCTTTGCCTATCTCCAAAAAAGCAAGTGGGATTGTCTCCAGGAATGTGCTGTCATAGATTGCAGTTTCATAAAGTTTATTTTAATCTGCCAGTTTGGAGAAAATATTAATATCTTGAATTAACCCATTTAGATACCCTTTTAAGTGATTTTTCTAAACACTGAAAAAATTACATCAACATATTATTCTTTTTAATTATTTATTTTAAATGGAGGCTAATTAGATTAAAATACTAACCTAATATTGATTAATTATGTAGTAGTATTTTGTAGTGGTTTTTGCCATACATTGACATGAATTGGACATGGGTGTACATGGGTCCCCCATCCTGAACCCCCCTCCCATCTCCCTCCTTCCTCATCCCACCCTTCAAGGTTTTCCCAGTGCACTGGCTTTGAGTGCCCTGTTTAGAATATTACTCTGATGTGTATTCAAAACAAAATAATCCATTTCTTAGCCATATCCTGTCTCAAACACCATTCTTTGATATTTTATATGTAAAAATGCTACTTGTCATTTTTCATAATATTAAATCAAATATTATGAAAACAGTAATTTATTTACTTATGTATATACAATTTTAGGGTTATTGTCCATGTACATTTTTGTAAAATATTGGCTATATTCCTTGTGTTGGACACTAAATCCTTGAGACTATCTTACTATGGCTATACTTTTTGAAATGTACTTATACAGCTGTATTTTTTAAATAATTGACACCTTAAATGGGCATTATTTGAAACTTTGAAATATTTTCTACAGTTGTTGAAGATTGTGGCAAGTTGATATTTTCAATTCTAACTTTTATGCTTGTGAAAATATGGTGAATCTGATATGAGATGAAAATATGAGTTTTCAAATGTAAAGAATGCTAAAGTACTCAAATAAAATTAGAAAAAATAGAAGTTTCCAGAGCTAAAATTAAAAACTCCATATATATAGCTTAAGTGATTGAATAAGAAATAGGAAGATGGACCAACAGCAAGTATACACAGATAATTGCAAAGAATAAATAATTCAGAAATTGTATTTGAGACATCAAGAACACAGTGAAAATATCTAACACCTTTGTAATTATAATCTAGAAATGGAGAAAGGGAGAAATGGAAGCCAGAGTGATATTTGAAGAGAGAATACCTGAGAATTTTCCAAAATTAATGAAAATATTGACCAACAAATTTAAAAACTCCAGGGAAAATCAAGCAGGATAGATACAAAGCAAACCATGCTTATGGCACATGTAGCAAAAAAACTGAATCCCAATTTAATGGGAAATTTTTGAAAGAAGCCAGAGAAAAACAGGCACATTGTGTGTCAGATCAGATCAGTTCAGTTGCTCAGTCATGTCCGACTCTTTGCGACCCCATGAACCACAGCACGCCAGGCATATCACCAACTCCTGGAGTTCATACAAACCCATGCCCATTGAGTTAATGATGTTACCCAAACATCTCATCCTCTGTCGTTCCCTTCTCCTCCTGTCCTCAATATTTTCCAGCATCAGGATCATTTCAAAAGAGTCAGCTCTTCTTATCAGATGGCCAAAGTATTGGAGTTTCAGCTTCAACATCAGTCCTTACACTGAACACCTAGGACTGATATCGTTTAGGATGTACTGGTTGGATCTCCTTGAAGTCCAAGGGACTGTCAAGAGTCTTCTCCAACACCACAGTTCAAAAGGATCAATTCTTCAGTGTGCAGCTTTGGTTATAGTCCAACTCTCGTATCCATACATGACTACTGGAAAAACCATAGCCTTGATAAGACGGACCTTTGTTTGCAAAGTAATGTCTCTGCCTTTGTATATGCTCTCTAGGTTGGTCATAACTTTCCTTCGAAGGAGTAACCATCTTTTAATTTCATGGCTGCAATCACTATCTGCAGTGATTTCGGACCCCAAAAAATAAAGTCTGACAGTTTCCACTGTTTCTCCATCTATCTGCCATGAAATGATGGGACTAAATGCCATGACCTTAGTTTTCTGAATGTTGAGCTTTAAGACAATTTTTTCACTCTCCTCTTTCATTTTCATTAAGAAGTTCTTTACTTCTTCACTTTCTGCCATAAGGGTGGTGTCACCTGCGTATCTGAGGTTATTGATATTTCTCCCAGCAATCTTGATTCCCACTTGTGCTTCCTCCAGCCCAGCGTTTCTCATGATGTACTCTGCATATAAGTTAAATAAGCAGGGTGACAAGATACAGCCGTGATGTACTCCTTTTCCTATTTGGAACCAGTCTGTTGTTCATGTCCAGTTCTAGCTGTTGCTTCCTGACCTGCATATAGGTTTCTCAAGAGGCAGGTCAGGTGTTCTGGTATTCCCATCTCTTTCAGAATTCTCCACAGTTTATTGTGATCCACACAGTTAAAGGCTTTGGCATCGTCAATAAAGCAAAAATAGATGTTTTTTCCATGCAAGTTCATCTCTTCCAAGCAAGAGATGAACTCTCTTGCTTTTTCCATGATCCAGCAGATGTTGGCAATTTGATCTCTGGTTCCTCTGCCTGTTCTGAAACCAGCTTGAACATGTGGAAGTTCATGGTTCACGTATTGCTGAAGCCTGGCTTGGAGACTTTGAAGCATTACTTTACTAGCGTATGAGATGAGTGCAATGGTGTGGTAGTTTGAGCAATATTTGGCATTGTCTTTCTTTGGGATTGGAATGAAAACTGACCTTTTCCAGTCCTGTGGCCACTGCTGAGTTTTCCAAATTGCTGGCTTATTGAGTGCAGCACTTTCACAGTGTCATCTTTCAGGATTTGGAATAGCTCAACTGAAATTCCATCACCTCCACTAGCTTTGTTCATAGTGATGCTTTCTAAGGCCCACTTGACTTCACATTCCAGGATGTCTGGCTCTAGGTGAATGATAACACCATCATGATTATCTGGGTCATGAAGATCTTTTTTTATACAGTCTTCTGTGTATTCTTGCCACCTCTTCCTAATATCTTCTGCTTCTGTTAGGTCCAACCATTTCTGTCCTTTATTGTGCCCATCCTATTGCATGAAATGTTCCCTTGGTATCTCTAATTTTCTTGAAGAGATCTCTTGTCTTTCCCATTCTATTGTTTTCCTCTATTTCTTTGCATTGATCACTGAGGAAGACTTTATCTCTCCTTGCTATTCTTTAGAACTCTGCATTCAAGTGGGTATATCTTTCCTTTTCTCCTTTGCTTTTCACTTTTCTTTTCACAGCTACTTGTAAGGCCTCCTCAGACAGCCATTTTGTATTTTTGCATCTCTCTTTCTTGGTGATAGTCTTAATTCCTGTCTCCGAAAGAGATGGGAATACCAGACCACTTGACCTGCCTCTTGAGAAATCTGTATGCAGGTCAGGAAGCAACAGTTAGAACTGGACATGGAACAACAGACTGGTTCCAAATAGGAAAAGGAGTACGTCAAGGCTGTATATTGTCACCCTGCTTATTTAACTTATATGCAGAGTACATCATGAGAAATGCTGGACTGGAAGAAACACAAGCTGGAATCAAGATTGCTGGGAGAAATATCAATAATCTCAGATATGCAGATGACACCACCCTTATGGCAGAAAGTGAGGAGGAGCTAAAAAGCCTCTTGTTGAAAGTGAAAGAGGAGAGTGGAAAAGTTGGCTTGAAGCTCAACATTCAGAAAACGAAGATCATGGCATCTGGCCCCATCACTTCATGGGAAATAGATGGGGAAACAGTAGAAACAGTGTCAGACTTTGTTTTTTTGGGCTCCAAAATCACTGCAGATGGTGACTGCAGCCATGAAATTAAAAGGCGCTTACTCCTTGGAAGAAAAGTTATGACCAACCTAGATAGTATATTCAAAAGCAGAGACATTACTTTGCCGACTAAGGTCCGTCTAGTCAAGGCTATGGTTTTTCCTGTGGTCATGTATGGATGTGAGAGTTGGACTGTGAAGAAGGCTGAGCGCCAAAGAATTGATGCTTTTGAACTGTGGTGTTGGAGAAGACTCTTGAGAGTCCCTTGGACTGCAAGGAGATCCAACCAGTCCATTCTGAAGGAGATCAACCCTGGGATTTCTTTGGAAGGAATGATGCTAAAACTGAAGCTCCAGTACTTTGGGCACCTTATGCGAAGAGTTGACTCATTGGAAAAGACCCTGATGCTGGGAGGGATTGGGGGCAGGAGGAGAAAGGGACGGCCGAGGATGAGATGGCTGGATGGCATCACAGACTCAATGGACGTGAGTCTGAGTGAACTCCGGGAGTTGGTGATGGACAGGGAGGCCTGGCGTGCTACGATTCATGGGGTCGCAAAGAGTCGGACACGACTGCGCAACTGAACTGAACTGAACTGATACAATGTCAGGAACCTCCATTCATAGATCATCAGGCACTCTGTCTATCAGATTATGTGTAAATGAACAAAAATAAAGCAGATTTACAAACAGAAATAATTGAAGCTAGAAAACAATGTAATGTCTTCTCATAAATAAAAAGAAAATAGTTGCAAATAATTCTATATAAAATTTAGTGGAAACATCCTTTAAAATTAAGGTAAGTTTATATATTCAGAGAAATTTTGGCAACATACCTGCCCTAAAGGAAAAATCAAAATAACTTTTTCTGTCAGAATAATCCCTAAGAGTAACACTAGAAATAGAGAAGATGAAAAGGACAAAAGACAGGCTACATAGGTGGTTAATTAAGAGTGGATAACAATGTACAAAACAATGATAAACAGGTCTTATAGTATTCAAAATATAAGTAGAATTAAAATGCAAGACAGTGATAATTCAAAGGGGAGAAAGTAGAGTTAAGTACTCCATGTTTCTATCATCACCAGGATGACAACAAAAGTATCAACTCTTGTAGTCGATTAGATGAACACTAATGAGAATAAAATAACAAATGACCTCAATGTCCATTGACAGATGAATGGAATGGGCCAAAGAACTAAATAGACATTTCTCCAAAGAAGACATAAGATGGCTAACAAACACATGAAAAGATGCTCAACATCACTCATTATCAGAGAAGTGCAAATCAAAACCACAATGAAGTACCATTTCATGGCAGTCAGAATGGCTGTGATCCAAAAGTCCACAAGCAATAAATGCTGGAGAGGGTGCGGTGAAAAGGGAAGCCTCTTACACTGTTGGTGGGAATGCAAACTAGTACAGCCAGTATGGAGAATGGTGTGGAGATTCCTTAAAAAAAAACTGGAAATAGAACTGCCTTATGACCCAGCAATCCTACTGCTGGGCATACACACCAAGGAAACCAGAATTGAAAGAGACATGTGCACCCCAATGTTCGTCACAGCACTGTTTATAGTAGCCAGGACATGGAAGCAACCTAGATGTCCATCAGCAGATGAATGGATAAGAAAGCTGTGGTACATATACACAATGGAGTATTACTCAGCCATTAAAAAGAATACATTTGAATCAGTTCTAATGAGATAGATGAAACTGGAGCTGATTTTACAGGGTGAAGTAAGCCAGAAAGAAAAACACGAATATAGGATACTAATGCATATATATGGAATTTAGAAAGATGGTAACAATAACCTTGTATGTGAGACAGCAAAAGAGACAGATGTATAGAACAGCCTTTGGACTCTGTGGGAGACGGAGAAGGTGGGATGATTTGGGAGAATGGCATTGAAACATGCATAATGTCATATAGAAATGAATCACCAGTCTAGGTTCAATGCAGGATACAGGATGCTCGGGGCTGGTGCAATGGGATGACCCAGAGGGATGGTATGGGGAGGGAGGTGGGAGGGGGTGGTTCAGGATTGGGAACACGTGTACACCCATGGCAGATTCATGTTGATGTATGGCAAAAACCAATACACTATTGTAAAGTAAAAAAAATAAAATCTGACAAAAAAGGTCAAAGATAACCTAAAAAAAAAAAAAGAAGTTGTGGTGTATATAACACAATGGAATATTACTCAACCATAAATGGAACACGTTTGAGTCAGTTCTAAAGAGGTGGATAACCTAGAACCTATTATACAGAATGAAGTGAGTCAGAAAGATAAAACCATATTCTAACACATATATCAGAAATCAAGAAAAATGGTACTGAAGAATTTATTTACAGGGCAACAATGGAGAAACAAATGTAGAGAATAAATTTATGGGCATGGGGGGGGAGAGGGGAGGAGCGGGTGAGATGTATGGAAAGAGTAACATGGAAACTTACATTACCATATGTAAAATAGATAGCCAATGGGAATTTGCTGTATGGCCCAGGGAACTGAAACAGGGCCTCTGTATCAACCCAGAGGGGTAGGATGGGGAAGGAGATAGGAGGGAGCTTCAAGAGGGAGGAGACACACATATGATGTGTGATGCGAGCCTCAATATAGCTGATTCATGTTGAGGTTTGGCAGAAAATAGCAAAATTCTGTAAAGCAATAATCCTTCAATAAAATATAGATATTTTTNAAACCTGGACTGGCAATTCATTTCGCTTATGATATCACACATGTTACATTGCCACTCTGCCAACCCATCCCACCCTCTCCCTCTCCCACAGAGTCCAAAAGGCCATTCTATACAACTGTGTCTCTTTTGCTGTCTTGCGTACAGGTTTATCATTACCATCATTCTAAATTCCATATATATGTGTAAGTATACTGTATTGATGTTTATCTTTCTGGCTTACTTCACTCTGTATAATCGGCTCCAGCGTCATCCACCTCATTAAAACTGATTCAAATGTATTTTTTAAATGAATGACTAAATATTTTATTGATTTTATTTTTTTTCCTTCACTTTTTATTTTTTTCTGACTTTGACATTTATTTTTTTCTTTTTCTTTAATTAATTTTTATTTTTTAGTTTGTTTTGCTTTACAATACTGTATTCGTTTTGCTATACGTTGGCATGAATCAGCCACGAGTGTACATGAACTCCCAATCCCGAGCCCCACCTCCTCCCCCCCCAATACCATCTCTCTGGATTATCCCCGTGCATCAGTCCCAAGCACCCTGTATCCTGAATCGAACCCAGACTGGCAATTTGTTTCACTTATAATATCATACATGTTACACTGCCACTCTCCCAAATCATCCCACCCTCACCCTCTCCCACAGAGTCCAAAACGCTGTTCTATACATCTGTGTCTCTTTTGCTGTCTCGTGTACAGGTTGATTATTACCATCTTTCTAAATTCCATATATATGTGTAAGTATACTGTATTGATGTTTTTCTTTCTGGCTTACTTCACTCTGTATAATCGGCTCCAGCGTCATCCACCTCATTAAAACTGATTCAAATGTATTCTTTTTAATAGCTGAGTAATACTCCATTGTGTATATGTACCACAGCTTTCTTATCCATTCATCTGCTGATGGACATCTAGGTTGCTTCCATGTCCTGGCTATTACAAACAGTGCCGCGATGAACATTGGGGTACACGTGTCTCTTTCAATTCTGGTTTCCTCGGTGTGTATGCCCAGCAGTGGGATCGCTGGATCATAAGGCAGTTCTATTTGCAATTTTTTAAGGAATCTCCACACTGTTTTCCATAG
>SJXQ01009115.1:78951-96749 GCA_006408695.1 Aepyceros melampus
GGTGTGTATGCCCAGCAGTGGGATTTATGGGTCATAAAGCAGTTCTATTTGCAATTTTTTAAGGAATCTCCACACTGTTCTCCATAGTGACTGTACTAATTTGCATTCCCACAAACAGTGTAAGAGGGTTCCCTTTTCTCCACACCCTCTCCAGGATTTACTGCTTGTTGACTTTTGGATCGCAGCCATTCTGACTGGTGTGAAATGGTACCTCATTGTGATTTTGATTTGCATTTCTCTGATAATGAGTGATGTTGAGCATCTTTTCATGTGTTTGTTAGCCATTCGTATGTCTTCTTTGGAGAAATGTCTATTTAGTTCTTTGGCCCATTTTTTTGATGATTGGGTCATTTATTTTTCTGGAGTTGAGCTGCATAAGCTGCTTGTATATTTTTGAGATTAGTTGTTTGTCAGTTGCTTCATTTGTTATTATTTTCTCCCATTCAGAAGGCTGTCTTTTCACCTTGCTTATAGTTTCCTTTGTTGTGCAGAAGCTTTTAATTTTAAAGTAAAGATTTAATAAAAGGGAGAAAAGGAAACAGTGAAATCCTAATATAATGGTAATTATATAAAGTATAAATAGGCTAATTACTCAAAAATACAAAGATTGCATAGAACTTATATAAGTCTCACCATTAAAGTAAAAAAGGGAGCTTGATTAAGTCAGCATTATGATTTTTTTTGGAAAGCAAACTAGTCAAAAATCTAATAAATCTAATAAATCTTACAAAAATCTAAGAAGATCCATACCAGGACCTGTGTGTGTGCATGTGCATGTGTGTGTGTGTGTGTGTGCACGTGCAAAGTGCTCAGTCATGTCTGACTGTCTACACTCTGTGGACTATGGCCCCCAGGCTCCTCTGTCCATGGGATTTTCCAGGCAAGAATATTGGAGTCGATTGCCTTGTTCTCCTCCAAGGGAACTTCCTGACCCAGGAATCGAACCCACTTCTGTTAGGTCTTCTGCGTCTATTAGGTCTCCTTTGTCTCCTGCACTGCAGGCAAATTCTAAACCACCTGAGCTACCAGAAGAGCTACCAATGATGTAAGAAAAGAGTTCCCTTTTCTCTATACCCTCTCCAATATTTTTTGTTCACTTTCTGATTATGGCCTTTCTGGCTGGTTTGAGATGGTATCTCATTACAGTTTTGATTTGCATTTCTCTAATAATGAGTGATGTTGGGCATCTTTTCATGTGTTTATTAGCCATCTCTATGTCTTTTTTTGGAGAAGTGTCTGTTTAGGTCTTTTTCTTACTTTTTGATAGGGTTGTTTTTCTGGTATTAAGATGTATGAGCTGCGTATATATTTTGGAAATTAATCCTTTGTCAGTTGTTTCATTTGATAATATTTTCTCCTATTCTGAGGGCTGTCTTTTCACCTTGTTTTTAATTTGCTTTGCTGTACAAAAATTTTTAAGTTTAATTAAATCCCACTTGTTTGTTTTTGTTTTTAATTTCCATTACTTCAGGAGGTGGGACATAGAGGATCTTGCTTTCATTTATGTCATCAAGTGTTCTGCCTATGTTTTCCTCTAAGAGTTTTACAGTTTCTGGTCTTACACTTAGGTATTTATTCAATTTTGAGTTTATCATTGTTTATGGTGTTAGGAAGTGTTCTAATTTCATTATTTTGCACTTAGCTGTCCAGTTTTCCAAGCACCATGTATTGAAGAACCCATCTTTGCCCCATTGTATATTCTTTCATCCTTTGCCAAAAATAAAGTACCCATAAGTTTATGGGGTTTTCTCTGGGCTCTCTGTCTTGTTCCATTGGTCTATATCTCTGTTTTTGTTCTAGTACTATATTGTCTTCATGACTGTAGCTTTGTAGTATAGTGTGAAGTCAGGAAGTTGATTCCTTCAGCTCCATTTTTCTTTCCCAAGACTGCTTGTGCTGTTCTGGGTCTTTAGTGTTTCCATATGAGTTGTGAAATTTTTTGTTCTAGTTCTGCAAAAAATACCATTGGTAATTTGATAGAGATTGCATTGAATCTGTAGATTGCCCTTGGTAGTGTAGTCATTTTCATAATATTGATTTTTGTTACCCAGGAACATAGAATATCTCTCCATCTGTTTATGTTGTATGATCATCTCAATAGATGCAGAAAAGGCCTATGAGAAAATTCAGCACACATTTACGATAAAAAAAAAGAAAACACTTCAAATAATGGACATAGAAGGAAGATACCTCAACATAGTAAAGATCATATATGATAAACCCACAGCAAACATTATTATCAATGGTGAAAAACTGAAAGTATTTCTTCTAAGATCAGGAACAAGACAAGAGTACCTACTCTCACCACTATTACTCAACATAGTTTTGGAAATCCTAGCTACGTAAGTGGAGAAAAAAAAAGAAAAAGAAAAAGAAATAAAATAATACAGACTAGAAAAGAAGTAAAACTCTCACTGTTTGCAGATGACATGATACTATACATAGAAAACCCAAAAGAAACTATCAGAAAATTACTAGGGCTGATAAATAAATTTAGCAATGTCAAAGTATACAATCTCAATACACAGAACTCACTTGTATTCCTATATAGTAACAATGAAAAATCAGAAAGAGAAATTAAAGAATCAATCTTATTCACCATTGAAACAAAAAGAGTAAAATATCTAGGCATAAACCTAACTAAGGAGACAAAATAACTGTATACAGAAAATTATAAGACACAGATGTATGTTAATTTTTTTTAATTTTTTGTAAATTAATTTATTTATTTTAATTGGAGGCTAATTACTTTATAATATTGTAATGATTTATGCCATACATTCACATGAATCAGCTATGGTTGTACATGTGTCCCCCATCCTGAACTTCCCATCCCATCCCATCCCTCAGGGTTGCCGAGTGTCCCAGCCCTGAGGCCCTGTCTCATACATTGAACCTGGACTGGCGATATATTTCACATATGGTAATATACATGTTTCAATACTATTCTCCCAAATCATCCTACCCTCTCCTTCTCCCACAGAGTCCAAAAGTCTGTTCTTTACGTCTGTGTCTCTTTTTCTGACTCACATATAGGGTCATCATTACCATCTTTCTAAATTCCACATGGTGCATTATTATACTGTATTGGTGTTTTTCTTTCTGACTTACTTCATTCTGTATAATAGGCTCCAGTTTCATCCACCTCATTAGAACTGATTCAAATACATTATTTTTAATAGCTGAGTAATATTCCACTGTGTATATGTGCCACAGCTTTTTTATCCATTCATCTGCCAATGGACATCTAGGTTGCTTCCATGTCCTAGCTATTGTATACAGTGCTGCAATGAACATTGGGGAACACGTGTTCTTTCAATTCTGGTTTCCTCAGTCTGTATGACCAGCAGTGGGATTGTTGGGTCATATGGCAGTTCTATCTCCAGGTTTTTAAAGAATCTCCACACTGTTCTCCACAGTGGCTGTACTAGTTTGCATTCCTACCAACGGTGTTAAGAGGGTTCCCTTTTCTCCACACCCTCTCCAGCATTTGTTATTTGTAGACTTTTTGATAGCAGCCATTCTGACTGGCATGAGATGGTACCTCATCGTGGTTTTGATTTGCATTTCTCTGATAATTAGTGATGTTGAGCATCTTTTCATGTGTTTGTGAGCCATCTGTATGTCTTCTTTGGAGACTGTTGAATTTTAAGCCAGCTTTTTCATTCTTCTCTTTCACCTTCATCAAGAGGCTCTTTAGTTCCTCTTTACCTTCTGCCATGAGGGCAATGTCATCTGCATTTCTGAAGTTACTGATGATTCTCCCAGCAATCTTTTGATTACACCTTGTGCTTCATCCAGCCTGGCATTTCTCATGATGTACTCTGCATATGAAAGTGAAAGTCATCCATTCGTATCCAACTCTATGTGACCTCATGGACTGTATAGTCCATGGAATCTCCAGACCAGAATACTGGAGTGGGTAGCCTTTCCTTTCTCAAAGGGATCTTCTCAACCCAAGAATTGAACCCAGGTCTCCCACATTGCAGGTGAATTCTACCAGCTGAGCCACAAGGGAAGCCCAAGAATACTACAGTGAGTAGCCTATCCCTTCTCCAGCAGATCTTTCTGATTCAGCAACCAAACTGGGGTCTCTTGCATTATAAGCAGATTTTTTACCAACTGAGCTATGAGGGAAGCCCCACTCTGTATAGAAGTTAATACGAATAAGATAGTTTGAATGTAAGAATGGATAATAGATAGATATTTACTAGAGTGGCTATAATAAAATATTAGTTGTAGAATCTAGATATTGCTACATAATTCTTTCAACATTTTGGTTTGAAATTTTTCATAATTAAATGGGAAAAAAGCAAGCAAAGACTAGAAAACTAAATATTTAGGCTTCAAATGGTAATTACAATTTAATTTTTCAGTTTGTAACTTGTTCTTTGGACAGCTGCAACATGTGAAAGGAGAAGGCAATGGCAACCCATTCCAATACTCTTGCCTGGAAAATCCCATGGATGGAGGAGCCTGGTAGGCTGAAGTCCATGGGGTCGCCAAGAGTCAGGCACAACAGCGACTTCACTTTCAGTTTTCACTTTCATGCATTGGAGAAGGAAATGGCAACCCACTCCAGTATTCTTGCCTGGAGAATCCCAGGGACAGAGGAGCCTAGTGGGCTGCCATCTATGGGGTTGCACAGAGTCAGACATGACTGAAGCGACTTAGCAGCAGCAGCAGCAGCAACATGTGGAAATGCTTTCATTTATCCTGCTTTCGTTGGATAAGTTTATACTCTGTACTGCCATAGAATAAACGAGAAATCTTATGATTTTACCACACCTATAATTGGTTATACAGTCAAAACAATCATGAATAAAGACAACTTATTTGTTAAGATTTTTCCCTTAAAAGTAATGTGTGTGTGTGTGTGTGTGTGTGTGTGTGTGTGTGTGAAAGTTACTGTAAGACACAAAAATAGTATCGTTGTAAATAGTGGGATCAAAATAATTAGCATTTCAGTACAGGAAGTGCAATTGTATATATATTTACAGTTTTGCTGTTTCTGTTTGTAAGTTACTTACAGACAAAGGTGGCCGTCAGACAATAAAAAGCAGTGGTGTAGGGTAGGGGTAGACAGTGCTCTGGGACATGAGATGTCTTAATGAAAACAGAACAGTATTTACAGGTTAGCAAAGCAGTCTTTACTATACATGTGATCCCAGAGGTACCCATTATGGAACCATGAGTAAAGGGCTCAAAGTGCCCTCTGTAAGTTTCATTCCCCATAAAACTTTATCTCCATCTTTTCCTCTTTCTAACACACTCTGCTCTTTGCAACTAAAGGTGTTATTGAGAGCTAGGATTTGAAACCAACTTTGAAGATGTTGCTTGGAGAAGCTACTAACCAACCTCTGACAATTTATGACTTAGGCACTGGCCTGCAGTTTCACATTTGTGACAACTTATAGGAGAGGCCAGGTCTTCAAAATACATGTTTGCACACCCCTGGGAAAATGTTCTATCCCTTCTAGTTGGCATCTTTTTGTTCTCAGTATCTTACTCTTGGTCCTGAAAACATTAATTTGTAGCATCAGGCCTCCTCCCTGTCCTATACTGGGTATCCCTGGGATTTTGGAGAGATCAATCAGTAATGACAAGTTCTAGTAGATTCCTGGCACTTCCATAGCAGTTCTCCGGTGCATGGTGTATTCTCAGGACTTCACACAATTAACTCATCTAAACATCTTTAGAACCTTATGGTATCCCAGTGGTATTACTACTCTCCCCCTGTAAGTTGATATCATAGCAAAGAGATGTTAAATGATTTACACAGAGTCACACAGCTAACAAGAGTCAGAATCAAGGTTTGATTCCAGTTCTGTTCTTATCAAGCTTGCTCTGCCATTCTTCAGAGTGTCTAAAGTAACAATAAGAATGACATTGGCAATGTGTTAAGCAACATGGGGGATAAAATGACAAGAACAGCTGCATAGGTCTATTTAAGACAAGGCATGGAAAATCCTGTGAAAGTTGACCAGGGCTGAGGTAAGAGCTTAGAGAGCCAGAATGGTTCCTGGTAGCCAAATGTCCACAACAGCAGCACCTAAGGAATGACCTTCCTGATCTCAGAAACATAAGCTGTGCTCTCACCAGCTGCTTTCCTCACCCCATGTCCAACTCTCAGTTAGAACTGAAGTAGGAGAGGCCATGCTTCCTAAGGTGGTTGTGTCGGAGCTTCTCTCTTATCTAAGGAGATGTGGTACCTAGTGTAAACTTAAGCAAGTTGGAGCCCTGATAGAATAGAGCATTATGTGCCATCATTACTACTAGGGTATTGCTGCCTCTAGGTCCTACAGAACAGAAGGAAATACAATGTATGTTTATACTTTACTCAGTTTTATACTAGAAAATGCTAGCCCCACGAAACTCTTAGCTTCCCTTCATGAAACTCTCCATTCATTTGATTGTTCTGTATCTTAAACTATAGACTAATAGAGTTTAATATCCCCTTCACACCATAACCAGAGATAGCAATATTATACTTTGAACTCCTCATGGTTACATAAAGGTAGTTTAAGGAGAACTGTGTAACTCTCTCACAAATATGAGAATGTTGTGGCAAATTGATTCAAGAGGGATGAAGTGTCTGGCAGATCCCCCAGCTTCTCCAGCTCACCCTCCTCAAACTTCCCCACATATATTGTGGGCTATGAAAACTGTCCATGGCATGTGGAATCTTCCCAAATCAGGGGTCAAACCAACGTTCCCTGCATTGGCAGGCATATTCTTAACCACTGGACCACCAGGGAACTCTTTGGTTTGTCATGCTTTTCACTCAACTCATAATCCCAGAGGAGATCATGACAACCCCACTATGATTCTTAGGGACAAAATAGGAAAAACGGGATGCAAATCCTAAAGTCTTCGACAGAAAATATTTGGACTTTTCCACATACATGGCACACAGTGTGTCTTCACCATTTCATTCATGTTTTTTATTTCCAAAATTTTGTGGACTTGAAGGTCAAGAGGGAGGGGTTTTGGTAGCATAGGAGATAGAGTATTTTCTGAAATTTCTCAAGTAATGCTATTTTCTTTGCTCAGTGATTCTGATGTGCAAATACCATAACTCCAATGTGCACCTCTGAAGTTACAGTTACTGTCCATTTCACAGTTCACATTCTAGAATATCATGGAGTCTGTGCACTTTGGGCTTACATCTGAGATACAGAGAGCCCCACCCAAAGTTTTAGACCAAGAAGATTGATGTCACTAGGAAAGCAGATATAAGACAGGTATTATAAATAGATGGACAAACCTCAGCAAGCATACACACAATATAGAAAAATCAGAAACCATGGACTTTGGGTGTGCATGGAGGGGAGGGCCATGGTAAGGAAGAAAAAAGAAAAATAACCTTACTCATCACCTCTCCCATATTCTTATCTGTGAGAAAGGCATGGGTTTAATGAAGAAGATGGAAGGATAGAAAAGAATCTGTTGGTGTAAGAAGTTTTCACCTAGCAGAAAAACCTGCCTCCCCCACCACATGCGTTCATTTGATTAAATATCACCATCTCTATTCCATCAGAGCCCCGACTTGCTTAAGTTTGCATGGACACCATATTTCCCAAGACATCAGTTCAAACACAACCACCTCAGGCAGTGTGGCCTCTCCCACTATTCTGTAATAAAGAAACCAAGGCTTTGGATTATTCTAATGTTGGGGCAGCAAAAAATATAGAGTGTACCTAAAGGATCACATAATGGTAGAAAATAAGAAAATGAAAAACAATATCCAACACGGTGCATGTCCCAGGGACACAGAAACAGACTGAAAAAGTTCCCAATAGCTTTGAAAAAAAGCTTGAACAATTTGAACAACAAAATAATAGTTTTGGAAAATAATAATATAAATACATATGAGTCCATACCAATATTTTATAATAAATGATTGCATAAACAAAAAGTAGAGAAATTCTTTACAAAAGGATTTTAAAATATAAATGTAGGTATTCCCTCCTCTAGGAGGTATACTTAATTGTCCTCCCTCGAGTGTAGGCTTAGTAACTTGCTTCAAAGGAGTATGGAAAGTGAATAATAGTAACCCTACAGTGGGGAACAATAACAAACACCACCTTTACCAACAGATCAAGGTTGATGTCACCAGAAACAGGTCATGTTGAAATCATGTATTCTCACATCTTCTGTGCTGAGTAGGGAGCTTCACTTCTGTGGTGTTTGCCTCCAAAACCTTTAGGTGGTGAAGGTGAAGTCGCTCAGTCATGTCCAACTCTTTGCGACCCCATGGACTGTAGCCCGCCAAGCTCCTCTCCATGGGATTCTCCAGGCAAGAATACTGGAGTGAGCTGCCATTTCCTTCTCCAGGGGATCTTCCAAACCCAGGGATCAAACCCAGGTCTCCCGCATTGCAGGCAGATGCTTTATCCTCTGAGCCACCAAGGAATCCCAAAATCCATAACCATAGTTTAATAATAAGAAAATATATGAGTTCACATTGAAGGACAGTCTACAAAACACATCACTATTCTCTTTCAAAGTGCCAAAGTCATGAAAAACAAAGAAAAACTGAGAAACAGACACAGTTTGGAGGAGGCTAAATGACATGATGGCCAAACACAACATGATATATGAGAACAGTGCATTCTGTTCCTATATTCTGTTCCATATATCATGTTGTGTTTGGCACAGGACAAAAGTGGCATTAAAGAAAAAAACTGGTCTGGATTAAAACTAGCTTAACTATTTTGTATATTTTGTAGAGAACGTCCCAGGCGTCACTAGTGGTAAAGAATCCAGCTGCCAGCCTACCTCAAGAAACAAGAGAAACATCAATACTTTACACCTAAAGGAACTAGAAAAAGAACAAAACAAACAAACAAACAAACAAAAAACCCTCGAAGTTTGTAGAAGGAAAGAAATGATAAAAATCAGAGCGTAAATAAATGAACAAAAAAAATGAAGGAAACTATAGCAAAAGTTGATAAAACTAAAAGCTAATTCTTTGAGAAGATAAAACAAAGTAAAAAAACCGTTACCAGATTCATCAAGAAAAAAATGGAGAAAACTGAAATCAACAAAATTAGAAATAAAAATGGATAAATTGCAATAGACAACACAGAAATACAAATGACCATAAAAGACTACTATGAGCAACGATATGCCAATAAAATGGACAACTTGGAAGAAATGGACAAATTCTTAGAAAAGTATAACCTTCCAAACTGAAACAGAAAGAAATATAAAAATTAGACAAATACATGCACATAAATTTAAACTATAATAAAAATATTCCAACAAACAAAAGCCCAGGACCAGATGGCTTCACAGGTGAATTCTGTCAAACATTTAGAGAACAGCTAACACTTACCCTACTCAAACTCAGAAAATTGCAGAGGAAGCAAAACTCCCAAACTCATTCTATGAGGCCAGCATCACCCTGACACTAAAACCAAACAAAAATACCACAAAAAAGAAAACTACAGGCCAATATCACTGATGAATGTAGATGCAAAATTCCTCAACAAAATTCTAGCAAATAGAATCCAATCCAACAACATATTAAAAAGATCATATATCATGACCAAGTCGTCTTTATTCCAAGAATGCAAGGATTTTTCAATATTCATAAATCAATCAATGTAATACACCATATTTAAATATTAAAAACCATATAATTATTTCAATAGATGCAGAGAAAGCCTTTCACAAAATTCAATATCCATTTATGATAAAATCTCTCCAGAAAGTAGGCATAGAAGAAACCTACCTCAACATAGTAAAAGCTATATATGACAAATCCACAGAAAACATTATCCTCAATAGTGACAAACTGAAATTATTTCCTCTAAAATCAGGACAAGACAAGGGTTCCCACTCTTACCACTATATTCAACAAAGTTTTGGAAGTCCGGCCACAGCAATCATAGAAGAAAAAGAAATAAAAGGAATCCAGATTAGAAAAGAAGTAAAACTCTCACTGTTTGCAGATGACATGATCCTCTGCACACAAAACCTTCAATATACTACCAGAAAATTACTAGAGCTGATCAATGAATAAGTAAGGTTGAAGGATATGAAATTAATACACAGAAATCCCTTGCATTCCTATACACTAACAATGAAAATAAGAAAGAGAAATTAAGAAGACAATCTCATTCACTATTGTAATGCAAAGAATAAAATATTTTCCATGTCCTGGCTATTGTAAACAGTGCTGCAATGAACATTGGGGTACATGTGTCTCTTTCAATTCTGGTTTCCTTGGTGTGTATGTCCAGCAGTGGGATTGCTGGATCATATGGCAGTTCTATTTGCAATCTTTTAAGGAATCTCCACACTGTTCTCATAGTGGCTGTTCCATTCCATTCAGTCGCTCAGTCGTGTCCGACTCTTTGCAACCCCATGAATTGCAGCACGCCAGGCCTCCCTGTCCATCACCAACTCCCAGAGTTCACTCAGACTCACGCCCATTGAGTCCGTGATGCCATCCAGCCATCTCATCCTCGGTCGTCCCCTTCTCCTCCTGCCCCCAATCCCTAGTTTGCATTCCCACCAACAGTGTAAGAGGGTTCCCTTTTCTCCACACCCTCTCCAGCATTTATTGTTTGTAGACTTTTGGATTGCAGCCATTCTGACTAGTGTGAAATGGTACCTCACTGTGGTCTTGATTTTCATTTCTCTGATAATAAGTGATGTTGAGCATCTTTTCCTGTGTTTGTTAGCCATCCGTATGTCTTCTTTGGAGAAATGTCTATTTAGTTCTTTGGCCCATTTTTTGATTGGGTCATTTATTTTTCTGGAATTGAGCTGCATAGATTGTTCGTATATTTTTGAGATTAGTTGTTTGTCCCTTGCTTCATTTGCTATTATTTTTTCCCGTTCAGAAGGCTGTCTTTTCACCTTGCTTATAGTTTCCTTTGTTGTGCAGAAGCTTTTAATTTTAATTAGATCCCATTTGTTTATTTTTGCTTTTATTTCCAGTATTCTGGGAGGTGGATCATAGAGGATCCAGCTGTGATTTATGTCAGAGAATGTTTTGCCTATGTTCTNTTCAGAAGGCTGTCTTTTCACCTTGCTTATAGTTTCCTTTGTTGTGCAGAAGCTTTTAATTTTAATTAGATCCCATTTGTTTATTTTTGCTTTTATTTCCAGTATTCTGGGAGGTGGATCATAGAGGATCCAGCTGTGATTTATGTCAGAGAATGTTTTGCTATGTTCTCCTCTAGGAGTTTTATAGTTTCTGTTCTTACGTTTAGATCTTTAATCCATTTTGAGTTTCAGCAGATGAATGGATAAGAAAGCTGTGGTACATATACACAATGGAGTATTACTCAGCCATTAAAAATAATACATTTGAATCAGTTCTAATGAGATGGATGAATCTGGAGCTGATTATACAGAGTGAAGTAAGCCAGAAAGAAAAACACCAATACAGTATACTAACACATATATATGGAATTTAGAAAGATGGTAATGATAACCCTGTGTGCAAGACAGCAAAAGAGACACAGATGTATAGAATGGACTTTTGGACTCTCAGGGAGAGGGAGAGGGTGGGATAATTTGGGAGAATGGCACTGAAACATGTATACTATCATGTAAGAAACGAATCACCAGTCTATGTTCGATACAGGATACAGGATGCTTGGGGCTGGTGCACGGGGATGATCCAGAAAGATGATATGGGGTGGGAGGTGGGATGGGGTTCAGGATTGGGAACTCATGTACATCCTTGGTGGATTCATGTCAATGTATGACAAAACCAATACAGTAATGTAAAGTAAAATAAAGTAAAAATAAAAAGAAAAAAACAATAAAATACTCAGAAATAAATTTACCTAAAAACAAAAGATCTGTATACAGAAAACTATAAAACACTGATGAAACAAATCAAAGATGACACAAATAGATGGAGAAATATACCATGTTCTTGGATTGGAAGAATCAGAATAGTGAAGATGAGTATACTATCCAAAGCAATCCCTATCAAATTACCAACAATATTTTTCACAGAACTAGAACAAATAATTTCACAATTTGTATGGAAACACAAAAGACCCAAAATAGCCAAAGCAATCTTGAAAAAGAAGAATGTAACCAGAGGAATCAAGCTTCCTGACTTCAGACTATATTACAAAGCTACAGTCATCAAGATAGTATGGTGCTGACACAAAGACAGGACTATGGATCAATGGGGGAAAAAAAAAAAAAAAAAACAGAAACTCCAGAGATAATCCATACACCTATGGACAAGTTATTTTTGACAAATGAGGCAAAATATACAGTGAAGAAAAGACAATCTCTTCAACAAGCTGCTGGAAAAACTGATCAACTAGACTTAAAAAAATGAAACTAGAACACTTTCTAACATCATGTGGTTTAGTTGCTAAGTCATGTCTGACTCTTTTGACCCCATGGACTGTAGCCCACCAGGCTCCTCTGCCCATGAGGTTTTCCAGGCAAGAATATTGGAGTGGATTACCATTTCCTTCTCCAGGGGATCTTCCTGACCCATGAATTAAACCCAAGTCTCCTCCATTGCAGGCAGATTTTTTTTTACCAACTGCGCTATGAGGGAAGCCCATTCTAACACCATCAGTTCAGTTCAGTTCAATCGCTCAGTCGTGTCTGACTCTTTGCCACCCCATGAATTGCAGCATTCTAGGCCTCCATGTCCATCACCAACTCCCGGAGTTCACTCAGACTCACGTCCATTGAGTCAGGGATGCCATCCAGCCATCTCATCCTCTGTTGTCCCCTTCTCCTCCTGCTCCCAATCCCTCCCAGCATCAAAGTCTTTTCCAATGAGTCAACTCTTTACATGAGGTGGCCAAAGTACTGGAGTTTCAGCTTTAGCATCATTCCTTCCAAAGAAATCCCAAGATTGATCTCCTTCAGAAATGCAAAAATGGATTAAGACATAAATGTAAGAACAGAAACTATCAAACTCTTAGAGGAAAACATAGGCAGAACTTTCTATGGTATAAATCACAGTAAGATCCTCTATGACCCACCTCCCAGAGTAATGGAAATAAAAACAAAAATAAATGGGACCTCATTAAACTTAAAAGCTTTTGCACAATGAAGGAAACTGTAAGTAAGGTGAAAAGACAGCCTTCAGAATAGGAGAAAATAATAGCAAATGAAACAACTGACAAAGAATCTCTGTCAGTTTTCATGAATTATTTGACAAAGAATTAATCCAAAATATACAAGCAGCTCATGCAGCTCTATATCAGAAAAATGAACAACCCATCAAAAGTGGGCAAAAGACGTAAATAGATAGTTCCCCAAAGAAGACATAAAATGGCGAATAAACATGTGAAAGATACTCAGCTTCACTCATTGTTAGAGAAATGCAAATCAAAACCAAAATGAGATCAAAAAGCTTATAAACAGTAAATGCTGGAGAGGGTGTGGAGAAATGATAAACCCTCTTTACACTGTTGGTGGGAAGGCAAACTGGTATAGCCACTATGGAGAATAAAATGGAGATTCCTTAAAAAAAAAAAAACTTGGGATAAAACTGCCATATGACTCAGCAATCCCACTGCTGGGCATGCACCTTGAGGAAGCCAGAATTGAAAGAGATACATGTGCTCCAATGTTCATTGCAGCACTATTTACAATAACTAAGACACGGAAGTAACCTAGATGTGCATTGACAGATGAATGGATAAGGAAATTATGGTACATATACACTGTGGAATACTAATCAGTTATAAAAAGGAACCCATTTGAGTCAGTTGTAATGAGATGGAATAAACTGGAGCCTGTTATACAGAATGAAGTAAGTCAGAAAGAAAAAGACCCTGTATGTGAGACAGCAAAAGAGACACAGATATATAGAATAGGCTTTTGGACTCTGTGGGAGAGGGAAAGGGTGGGATGAATTGGAAGAATGGCATTGAAACATGTATAATATCATATAGGAAATGAATCGCCAGTCCAGGTTCAATGAATGATACTGGATGCTTGTGGCTGGTGCACTGGGACGACCCAGAGGGATGGTATGGGGAGGGAGGAGAGAGGAGGGTTCAGAAATGGGAACACATGTATACCTGTGGCAGATTCATGTTGATGTATGGCAAAACCAATACAATATTTTAAAGTAATTAGCCTCCAATTAAAATAAATAAATTTATATATTTTTAAATTAATTTTTATTTTTTAGTTTGTTTTGCTTTACAATATTGTATTCATTTTGCTATACATTGACATGAATCAGCCACGAGTATACATGAACTCCCAATCCCGACCCCCACCTCCCCCCTCCCGCCCCACACCTTCTCTCTGGATTATCCCCGTGCATCAGTCCCAAGCATCCTGCATCCTGCATCAAACCTGGACTGGCGATTCGTTTCACTTATGATATCACACATGTTACACTGCCACTCTGCCAACCCATCCCACCCTCTCCCTCTCCTACAGAGTCCAAAAGGCCATTCTATACATCTGTGTCTCTTTTGCTGTCTTGCGTACAGGTTTATCATTACCATCTTTCTAAATTCCATATATATGTGTAAGTATACTGTATTGGTGTTTTACTTTCTGGCTTAATTCACTGTGTATAATCGGCTCCAGCGTCATCCACCTCATTAGAACTGATTCAAATGTATTCTTTTTAATAGTTGAGTAATACTCCATTGTGTATATGTACCACAGCTTTCTTACCCATTCATCTGCTGATGGACATCTAGGTTGCTTCCATGTCCTGGCTATTATAAACAGTGCCGCAATGAACATTGGGTACACGTGAAATAAATAAATTTATATTTAAAAATAATAATAAATAGAAAAAGAAAGCAAAAGACAAATACTGTATATTAACACACATATATATGAAATTTAGAAAGATGGTACCAATGATCCTACATGCAGGGCAGCAAAGGAGACACAGATGTAAAGAACAGACTTTTGGGCTCAGTGGGAGAAGGCAAGAGTGAGATGATTTGAGACAGCAGCATTTAACATGTACACTACCATATGTAAAATAAATGACCAATGCAAATACTATGAATCAGGGCACCCAAAGCTGGTGCTCTGAGACAACCTAGAGGGATAGGTTGGGGAGGGAGGTGGGAAAGGGTACAGGGTCAGGAAGATACCTGTGGTCAATTTCTGTTGATGTATGGCAAAAATCATCAAAATATTGTAAAGCAATTATCCTCCAATTAAAATAAATTAATTAATATTAAAAAAAAGTATCCAACTGCTAATGTATGGGACACAGTTTCAGTCTCTTGGTCATGAAGATAGTGTTTTGTATAAATTCAAGTGTTTTGATTGTTTCCAACCTTTACTGAGCCATAATGTACAAATAAAAATATATATCTTAGCATGTAAAATATGATATTTTAATACAGAATACATTGTGAAATTATTATGACAATCAAGCAAATGTACATATCCATCCCCACACACAGTTACTCTCTTAGTAAATTTCAGTTGCTATAAGACAATATTATTGGGACTTCCCTGATGGTCCACTGGCTAAGACCCTGTGCTCCCAATGCAGGAGGCCTGGGTTCAATCTCTGGTCAGGAACTATGTCTTACATGTCACAATTAAGAGCTTTCATGCTTATAAATAACGAAGCTTCATGCCACAACAAAGATTGAGGATCCCACACGCCTCCACTTAGACCTGGCACAACCAAATAATTTTTTAAAATACAGTATTATTAACTATAGTTGCCATGCTAGTCACTAAGATCTGAAGAACTTATCCTTCATAACTAAAACTTTATACCTTTAACCAATATTTCCTATTCCCTCATACACCAGTTCTTGGCAACCACCACTTTGTTCCTTGTTTTTATGAGTTTGACTTTTTTAGATTCAACATGTAAGTGAGATCATACAGCATGTGTCATTTTGTTTCTGGCTTATTTCACTTAGCTTAATGTCTTCTACGTTTCTCTGTGTTGTCACATACAGGAGATGTCCTTCTTTTTGAAGTATTCCATTGTATACACACAACTACACACACACACACACACACACACACACACACACACATAAATAAATGCACACACCAGGGAATACTATTCAGCCTTTAAAAAGAGGAAATCCTGACATTTGTGACAACTTGGATGAAATAATTTAAGTGTGTCAATCAATGTGTCTGTATGGATGTGAGAGTTAGACTGTAAAGAAGGCTGAGCGCTGAAGAATTGATCCTTTTGAACTGTGGTGTTGGAGAAGACTCTTGAGAGTCCCTCAGACTGCAAGGAGATCCAACCAGTCCATTCTGAAGGAGATCAACCCTGGGCTTTCTTTGGAAGGAATGATGCTAAAGCTGAAGCTCCAGTAGTTTGGCCACCTCATGTGAAGAGTTGACTCATTGGAAAAGACCCTGATGCTGGGAGGGATTGGGGGCAGGAAGAGAAGGGGACGACTGAGGATGAGATGGCTGGATGGCATCACGGACTCAATGGACGTGAGTCTGAGTGAATTCCGGGAGATGGTGATGGACAGGGAGGCCTGGCGTGCTGCAATTCATGGGGTCGCAAAGAGTCGGACACGACTGAGCAACTGAACTGAACTGAACTGAAGACAAGCAATCTAAGTGTCTTAAATGTTTTCCATATCTTGGCTATGACTGATACTGTAATGAAAATGGGAGTGCAGATATCTCTTTAAAATATTGATTTCATTTTGCTTGCAAACATACTGAGAATTGGGATGTTTGGATCATATTATAGTTTCATTTTTAACTTTTAAAGTAACCTCCATACTGGGTTCCATAAAGGCTGTACCAATTTATATCCTTACCAATAGTGCACTAGGGTCCCTTTTCTCCATATTGCCAAAATTACTCTTTCTCTCTTGTCTTTTTGATATTATCTCATTCTTGAATGTATGTGGTGATATCTCATTTTGGTTTTCATCTGCATTGATCTGATGATCATATATGTTGAACATATACCAGTTGGCCCCTGTATGTTTCTTTGAGGAAACAATTAATACAGTAAACAAGCAATCTATAGAATGGTAGAAAATATTTGCAAATTATATGTCTAATTAGGCATAATATCAAAGCATATAAACAACTCAAATAACTCAATAGCAAAAAATATTAAATAATGGGCAAAAGATCTAATGTTTTAGTATTGAAAAATGGTCTATGATATATATGATATTAAACTTAGGGAAAGCTAGAGAAAATAGACACAGAAAATCTTTGGAATTGTTCCAAGAATCTCAAATCAATTTCAATTAACGATGAGATGAATGAAGAGAGGAGCATGGACGCATATACACTACCATGAGTAAAATGGATAACCAATGGAAATCTGCTGTTTGACTCAGGGAACTCAAACTGGTTTCTGTAACAATCTAGAGGGGTGGGAAATGGTGGGAAGTGGGAGGGATGTTCAAGAGGGAGGGGACATATTTACACCTATGGCTAGTTCTTATTAATGTGTTTCAGAGATCAGACTAATATTTTTAATCAATTATCCTTCAATTAAAAATAACTAAGTTAAAAAAAATAGGAAACAGTATAATACTATAAAGCAACAAAAAGTACCAAGGAACAACCTATTGACATATACAATGTTATAAAAGAATCTATATGGAATTTAGAATGATGGTAATGATAAACCTGTACGCAAGACAGCAAAAGAGACACAGATGTATAGAACGGCCTTTTGGACTCTGTGGGAGAGGGAGAGGGTGGGATGAGTTGGCAGAGTGACAGTGTAACATGTATGATATCATAAGTGAAACGAATCGCCGGTCTAGGTTCGATGCAGGATGCAGGATGCTTGGGACTGATGCACGGGGATAATCCAGAGAGAAGGTGTGGGGTGGGAGGGGGGA
>SJXQ01009115.1:96851-141893 GCA_006408695.1 Aepyceros melampus
GATGCAGGATGCTTGGGACTGATGCACGGGGATAATCCAGAGAGAAAGTGTGGGGCGGGAGGGGGGAGGTGGGGGTTGGGATTGGGAGTTCATGTACACTTGTGGCTGATTCATGTCAATGTATAGCAAAACAAATACAGTATTGTAAAGCAAAACAAACTAAAAAATAAAAATTAATTAAAAAAAAGAATCTCAAAGTCATTATGCTAAGCTAAAAAGACATACTAAAAAAAGCACACATGTATACAAGATTCCAAAAAGTGAAATTTAATCTATAATGAAAGAAAGCACATCAGTGGTTACCTGTTGAAGAGATTGGAGGGAAGTACATGAGATTACAGAGAGCTACAGACATTTTAGAGAGCAATAAAGTGTTATTTTAATTATGGTGATGGTTTCATAAGCTAAAAATGTGAATGGGGCTTCCCAGGTGGTGCTAGTGGTAAAAGAAACTCCCTGCTATGCGGAAGACATAAGAAATGCAGGTTCCATTCCTGGGTCAGGAAGATCCCCTGTAGAAGAAAATGGCAACCCATTCCAGTATCCTTGCCTGGATAATCCCATGGACAGAGGAGCCTGGTGGACTACAGACCATAAGGTCACAGAGAGTCAGACATCACTAAAGACATTAGCACAAATGTGACTACTCATCAAGCTATACATTTTAAATATATGCAGCTTTTAAATTTTATATCAATAAATATATAGAATAGTGGAGAAAGACATAGGTAGGTGATAGACAGATAGATGAAATGCATAATTAGAGAGGAGTTCTTCCTTCTTTTGCTAATAACTACAGCTGCTGCTGCTGCTGCTGATGCTGCTGAGTCGTTTCAGTCGTATCCAACTCTGTGCTACCCCATAGATGGCAGCCCACCAGGCTCGCCCATCCCTGGGATTCTCCAGGCAAGAACACTGGAGTATGTTGCCATTTCCTTCTCCAAGGCATGCAAGTGAAAAGTGAAAGTGAAGTCACTCAGTTGTGTCGACTCCTAGTGACCCCATGGACTGCACCCCAGCAAGCTCCTCCACCCATGGGATTTTCCAGGCAAGAGTACTGGAGTGGGGTGCCATTGCCTTCTCCAAATAACTACAGAAAGAGTGGTAAAAGTAGAAAATTAGCATTTTCAAATCCCCACTGTAATAGGTGTTTCAGGCAGGATAATTTGTCAAGGCTACAATCATCATGTGAATGTCTCTTAAGTATCAGAGTAGCCATGTGGTCTCAAAGCATTACCCTACAGATAACTTTTCCAGCCCAAAGGGGAAAAATGTTCCCATACAATGTGCAGTAATCAAATCCAGTGTCCTCGATGGTGTGGCAACTCAACCTGAATCTAATCTTGAGGGAACAAAATAAGGCAAATCCATAATATAGAACATTCTACAAGACAACTGCCCTGGATTCTTGAAAAGAAATGTCATTAAAAAAATAGATCAAAAGATGTGAATGTGCTTTATTGAATGGGCTTTAGACTCACGTTAATTTTATTTTTGTTAATTGATTTTTATTTTTTAATTTGTTTTGCTTTACAATACTGTATTCCTTTTGCTATACATTGATATGAATCAGCCACGAGTGTACATGAACTCCCAATCCCGACCCCCACCTCCCCCCTCCCGCCCCACACCTTCTCTCTGGATTATCCCCGCGCATCAGTCCCAACTCACATTAATTTTAAAAAGACAGAACAAGTAAATACAATCCATGGACTTTGCTTGCATTCTGGAACCAAAACAGTTTTTTAAAAAAGCTATACAAGATATGAAACAAACTGAAAAATTTTAACCATAGACTACATATAAATATTATTGAATGGGTCTTAATTTTCTTAGATGTGATATCATCGTAATACTGTCTCTATATTTCATGGAATTTTTCAGGCAGAATTACTGTAGCATGTTGCCATTTGCAAACCCTTGTATTTCTTTTTTTTAATTAATTTTTATTTTTTAGTTTGTTTTGCTTTACAATACTGTATTCGTTTTGCTATACATTGATATGAATCAGCCACGAGTGTACATTAACTCCCAATCCCGACCCCCACCTCCCCCCTCCCGCCCCACACCTTCTCTCTGGATTATCCCCGCGCATCAGTCCCAACTCACATTAATTTTAAAAAGACAGAACAAGTAAATACAATCCATGGACTTTGCTTGCATTCTGGAACCAAAACAGTTTTTTAAAAAAGCTATACAAGATATGAAACAAACTGAAAAATTTTAACCATAGACTACATATAAATATTATTGAATGGGTCTTAATTTTCTTAGATGTGATATCATCGTAATACTGTCTCTATATTTCATGGAATTTTTCAGGCAGAATTACTGTAGCATGTTGCCATTTGCAAACCCAGGGGTTGAATCCATGTTTCTTGCATCTCCAGGATTAGCAGGCAGGTTTTTGTTGTTGTTGTTGTTGTTGTTTTCTTGGTTTTTTTTTTTTTTTTTAACCACTGCACCGTCTGGGAAGCCCAAAAAGATTGGTAGATAGATAGACAGACAGACATATAGATACATAAACAGATAAATTAGATAGATATATAAACAGACAGGTAGGTAACTCCTAACACACCAAGTGTCTAACAATTTGTGAAGTTCGGTAAAATTAGAGATATTTACTTTGCTATCCTTTCAACTTTCATGTGGGTTTAATGTTTGATTGTTGTGTGTGTGTGTATGTGGTTTTTTGTTTTGTGTTTTTTTTTTTTTTTTCGAAATATTTAATTGGGGAAAAGGGAGACGAATAGCATAAAGAAAGGACAGCATTGCTCTCTTTTCAGCTCCCCTGCCTCTGTCCTGTTTTTGGTACATTCTCATTGTCCAGGTTGCTGACCCTCAGAAACCTCTTCTGGTCAGGCACTGGGATTGGGTGTTGTGAAGTGATCATATTGTCACCAGATTGTTTGAAGCGGAGGCGTTTTGCAAGAAAGGTGATGAATTCAGCCTGGTGAGGGAACATGGGATAGAGGGAGGACAGTCGTCATGGAGCCCTGAAGGGCCCTCTCCACTGGGGCTTAATGCTTGTTTATGTTCCAAAGAGCGGATGGGGGTGGAAAAAAAGGCGGAAGGAAGGATGGAGGCTTAACTCAGCTCTCACTGGTTCGCCCGCCCACGGGGCTTATTATCCTTGATTGCCTGTTTTCTACTTTCTGTTGCCATGGAGATGGGACTAAAACGTGACTCTCCTCAGATTTACGCACTTTGTTCGCTGATGCCTTCTCCCCATGTACCTGCTGTGTCTCTGCCTACTGAATGCGTCTGTGTGAGGGCGGGTGATTAACTAGGTGGCTGTCGTAAGCCCATGGTGGGGGCGGTGAAGCGTCCTTAGGGAATTTATGAGAGCAGAGTTACTGACAGCCTCATTACCCAGGGCAGGCTGTTAACTCTTGGAAATGTTTTCCAGGCAGGGGGTTGGTAGCATCACGCTATACTTCGGAGGACATGTTGTGTGGTGATGCAGCCTTGTCCAACCAAGCACGGTTCAGAAATGTATTTCTGAGACCCCTGAGTGGAAACATTTTCCAATTCATAAATGCAGATTTGGTCGCTAAGAACAAAACAGGTATATCAGACAAGTCTGTGCCAAAGGGTTAGGGGCTTCACCAAGAACACTGAAATTTCCCTTAACATGAGGAAGGCCCTTGAGAAAACAAATGGTTGTAAGTTCTGAGAATAGAGCTAGTGTCAAACTTCCTCAGGGGTTGGGCAAGAGAGTGGAAAAGGTACATAGGGTGTCCTGGGAAGCAAACCACGTTTGGACAAGAGTTTTTTTGGAGCCTTGTGTCATATGAAGAGCTTACAGGGATTCCTGGTGTTGTGCCCCACTCCTGGTGCAAGGAACACATGGGGGATTTGCAGGTGTGGGACAGCAGGAAAGAGAAGCTTCTCCACCATTCTTCTGTCTGCATATTTCTGTGAACAATTCCATGCTGACTTGTTCACCATTTGGGGCTTCGACAAACTCCTTTTGACATAAGATAGATTTCTGAGATTTCTAAAGGCTGGAGAGGTACCTCTTTTTTGACATAGGTGCTACTCTAAGAGTCAGTAGCTAAAGAACTTGAATGGAGTGTTGAGGAAGGGGCTGGTTTTCTAATTATGCAAATACAGGAAGCCAAATCTTAGGAACTTTCTCCCAGATCTAAGAAATATGAGCAAAGTTCCCACCTAGACACATTTTTTTTCCAGCTTCATTTTTTACTTTCTTTATTTTTCTCTGCACTAGGTCTTTGTTGCTGCCTGTGGGTTTTATCTAGTTGTGGCAAGTCAGGGCTACTCTCTATTTTTGTGTGCGGGCTTTTAATTGCAGAGTCTTCTCTTATTGCAGAGCATGGCTCTAGGCACAGGGGCTTAAGTACTTGCCACACAAAGTGAAGTCGCTCAGTCATGTCCGACTCTTTTCGACCCCATGGACTATATCCTATCAAGCTCCTCTGTACATGGGATTTTCCAGGCAAGAGTGCTGGAGTGGATTGCCATTTCTTTCTCCAGGGGATCTTCCTAACTCAGGAATCGCACCTGGGTCTCCTGTATTGCAGGCAGACGCTTTACCATCTGAGCCACCAGGGAAGTGCTTCACAGGGCCTAGGGCACCATCTCAGTTATGATGAATAGGCTTAGCTACTCAATGGCACGTGTAATCTTCCCCAACCAGGACTCTAACCCATGTCTCCTGCATTTGCAGGCCAATTTCTATCCACTGTGCCACCAAGGAAGTCTTTCCAGCTTTATTAAGATGTATTGACATAAAACATTATCTAAGTTTAAGGTGTACAGTATGATGATTTCATACACATATAGATGTGAAATGATTACAATAATACACTTAGCTAACACTTCCATCACCACATACAATTATAATATTTTTTTGGTGTGGTGAGAGCAGTTAAGATTGATTCTCTTTTCAACTTACAAGTATATGGTGCAGTAATGTTAACTATAGTCACCATTCCCTTTGGAAGATCTCCAGAACTTGCTCATCTTGTAACTGGATGTTTGTACCCTTTAAGCAACATCTCCCCATGTCCCCAAACTACTCAACCCACAATAACCACCAACCTTCTCTCTGTTTCTATGAGTTTTGCTTTTTAGATTCCAAGTATAAGTGAGATCATACTGTATTTGTACTTCTCACTCTGAGTCGTTTTGCTTAACATAATCCTCTCAAGTGCCACCCATGTTGTTGCAAAAGGCAGAACTTCCTTATTTTTATTGCCAAAAATATTCCACTATGATAGGTGTTATGTATATGACACAGTTTTGTTCATTTGTTGGTGGACATAAGTTGTTTTTTGTTTGTCATTTTTTTTCATTGCCATCATGACTGATGCTACAATAAAGAGTGAAAATGTACATTCAAGATATTGATTTCACTTCCTTGAGCTATATACTCAGGAGTGGGGTTGTTACATCATATCCTAGTTTTATTTTTAATTTTTAGAGGAACCTCTATACTGATTTCTATTATGGTTGAATCAATTTACATTCCCAAATACCAGAAGTTCCCTTTTCTCCACATTCTTGTTATCATTTATCTCTTGTCTCTTTTTATAATAGCCATTCTAATAGGTGTCTGGTGGTATCTCACTGTGGTTTTTACCTAAAGGTTAGTGATGTTGTGCACCAGTTCATATACCTGGTGGTCATATATGTCTTCTTTAGAAAAATGCTTATTCAGATCATCTGAACATTTTTAAATTGGATTATTTGAGTGGTTTTAACTGTTGATTTGCATGAATTTTGTATATTTTGCATAGCAACCCCCCCTTTTTGTCAGTGCTGCACACTGCAGGATTTCATTTCCCTGACCACTTCAGACAGGCCATGGCAGTTAAAGCATGGAGTACTAACCACTGGACTGCCACGGAACTCCCACATGTTGCATATTAACCCCCTTATCAGATAGCTGGGTTGCAAGTTATTTTCTCCCATTTTATATGATTTGTTGTTGATTTTATTTTTCTGTGCAGTTTTAGTTTGATATAGTCCCACTTGATGATTTTTGCTTTGGATGGCATATCCATAAAATCACCATCATGACTGAAGTCATAGAGCTCTTTCTTTATGTATTCTCCTAGGAGTTTTACAGTTTCAGGTTATACATGCTCTTAGCAATTTGTCAGGTCTATCTTTTATCCCCTGATTTCCAGCCACAGACTGAATTACCTGTATCTCCCTGCAGAATATTGCTTTGGTGCTCCTTGGATTGGACATAGCTATTTCATGATCTATCACTCCTGACAAAATGTGGTCCACTGGAGTGGCAAACCACTTCATTTTTCTTGCCTTGAGAACCCCATGAACATTATGAAAAAGCAAAAAGATATGACATTAAAAGATGAACTCCCAGGTCTGTAGGTGCCCAATATGTGACTGGACAAGAATGGAGAAATAGCTCCAGAAAGAATGAAAGGCTGAGCCAAAGTGAAAACAACACCCAGTTGTGGAAGTCACTGCTGATGGAAGTAAAGTCTGATAAAGGCTGAAAAAACCATTATTGCATTGGAACCTGGAATGTTAGGTCCATAAATCAAGGTAAATTGGAAGTGGTCAAACAGGAGATGACAAGAGTAGACATCAATATTTTATGAATCAGTGAACTAAAATGGACTGGAATGTGTGAATTCCATTCAGATGACCATTATATCTACAACTGTGGCAAGAATCCCTTAGATGAAATGAAGTAGTCCTGTATTCAACAAAAAAGTACTACTTAGGTGCAATCTCAAAAACAACAGAATATATGTTCATTTCCAAGGCAAACCATTCAATATCACAGTAATTTAGGCTGTGCCCCAACCACTAATGCTAAAGATGATGAAGTTGAATGCTTCCATGAAGACCTGGAAAACCTTCTAGAACTAACAACAAAAAAGATGTCCTTTTCATCATAAGAGACAAGAATGCTAAAGTAGGAAGTCAATAGATACCTGGAGTAACAGTAAAGTTGGGCCTTGGAAAACAAAATAAAGTAGGGCAAAGGTAGACAGAGTTTTGCCAAGGAACACACCGGCCATAGAAAACACCCCTTCCAACAACACAAGAGATAACTCTGCATAGGGACATCACCAGATGGTCAATACCAAAACCAGATTGATATTATTCTTTGCAGCCAAAGATGGAGAAGCTCTATACAGTCAGAAAAAAACAAGATGAGGAGCTGACTTGGCTCAGATCATGAACTTCTTATTGCAAAATTCATACTTAAATTTAGGAAAGTACAGAAAACCACTAGACCTTTCAGATATGACATAAGTTAAATCCCTTATGATTATACAGTGAAATTGACAAAAAGACTCAAGGGATTAGCTCTGATAGATAGATTGCATGAAGAACTATGGATAAAAGTTCATAACACTATACAGGAGGCAATGATCAAAAATGATCCCCAAGAAGAAGAAATCCAAAAAGGCAAAATGGTTGTCTGAGGAGGCCTTACAGATAGCTGAGAAAAGAATAGAAGCAAGTGGCAAAGGAGATAAGGGAAAATATATCCATTTGAAAGCAGAGTTCCCATTAATAGCAAGAGAGATAAGAAAGCCTTCCTCAGTGATCAATGCAAAGAAATAAAGGAAAACAATAAAACATGAAAGACTAGAGATCTTTTCAAGAAAATTAGAAATAGCAAAGAAACATTTCATACAAAGATGGGCAGAATAAAAGATAGAAATGGTATAGACCTAACAGAAGAAGAAGGGATTAAGAAGAGATGGCAAGCATACACAGAACTCTGCTAAAAAGATCTTCATGACCCAGATCATCACTATGATTTGATCACTCATCTAGAGCCAGACATCCTGGAGTGCAAGTCAAGTTGGCTGTAGGAGAAATTGCTACAAAGCTAGTGGGGGTGATGGAATTCCAGCTGAGCTATTCCAAATCCTAAAAGATGATATTCTGAAAGTACTGCACTCCATATGCCAGCAAATTTGGAAAACTCAGCAGTGGCCACAGGACTGGAAAAGGTCAGTTTTCATTCCAGTCTCAAAAAAGGCAATGCCAAGGAATGCTCAAACTACCGCATAACTGTGCTCATCTCACATGCTAGCAAATTAATGCACAAAATTTTCCAAGTGAGGCTTCAATAGTACATGAACCAAGAACTTCCAGATATTCAAGATGGATTTAGAAAGGCAAAGGAACCAGAGATCAAGTTGCCAACATCTGACACATCACAGAAAAAGGAAGACAATTCCAAAAATTATCTACTTCTGCTTCTTTGACAACACTAAAGGCTTTGACTGTGTGGATCACAACAAAATGTTCAGTTCAGTTCAGTCGCTCAGTCATGTCTGAATCTTTGTGACACCATGAACTGCAGCACGCCAGGCCTCTCTATCTATCATCAACTCCCAGAGTCCACCCAAATACATGTCCATCGAGTCAATGATGCCATCCATTCATCTCATCCTCTGTCGTCCCCTTATCCTCCTGCCCTCAATCTTTCCTAGCATCAGGGTCTTTTCCAATGAGTCAGCTCTTCGCATCATGTGTCCAAAGTATTGGAGTTTCGGATTCAACATCAGTCCTTACAATGAACACCCAGGACTGATCTCCTATAGGATGGACTGGGTGGACCTCCTCGCAGTCCAAGGGACTCTAAAGAGTCTTCTCCAACACCACAATTCAAAACCATCAATTCTTCAGTGCTCAGCTTTTTTATAGTCCAATTCTCACATCCATACAAGACCACTGGAAAAACCATAGTCTTGACTAGACGAAACTTTGTTGGCAAAGAAATATCTCTGCTTTTTAATATGCGGTCGAGGTTGGTCATAACTTTCCTTCCAAAGAGTAAGCATCTTTTAATTTCATGGCTGCAATCACCTCTGCAGTGATTTTGGAGCCCCCCAAAATAAAGTCAGCCACTGTTTCCACTGTTTCCCCATCTATTTCCCATGAAGTGATAGGACCAGATGCCATGATCTTAGTTTTCTGAATGTTGAGCTTTAAGCCAACTTTTTCACTCTCCTCTTTCACTTTCATCAAGAGGCTCTTTAGTTCTTCCTCACTTTTGGCCATGAAGGTGGTGTCATCTGCATCTCCCGGCAATCTTGATTCCTGCTTGTGTTTCTTCCAGCCCAGCGTCTCTCATGATGTATTCTGCATATAAATTAAATAAGCAGGGTGACAATATACAGCCTTGATGTACTCCTTTTCCTATTTGTAACCAGTCTGTTATTCCATGTCCAGTTCTAACTGTTGCTTCCTGACCTGCATACAGGTTTCTCAAGAGGCAGGTCAGGTGGTCTGGTATTCCCATATCTTTCAGAATTTTCCAAAATCTATTATGATCTACACAGTCAAAGGCTTTGGCATGGTCAATAAAGCAGATATAGATTTTTTTTCTGGAACTCTCTTGCTTTTTTGATGATCCATCGAATATTGGGAATTTGAACTCTGATTCCTCTGCTCTTTCTAAAACCAGCTTGAACATTTAGAAGTGGGAAATCCTTAAAGAGATGGGAATACAAGACCACCTTACCTGCCTCCTGACACATCTGTATGCAGGTCAAGAAGCAACAGTTAGAACCAGACATAGAACAACGGACTGGTTCCAAAGAGGGACAGGAGTGCATGAAGACTGTATATTCTCACCTTGCTTATTTCACTTATATGCCGAGTACATCATGCTAAATACTGGGCTGGATGAAGCACAAGCTGGAATCAAGATTGATGGGAGAAATAACAATAACCTCAGATATGCAGATGACACTACCCATATGGCAGAAAGTGAAGAGGAACTAAAGAACCTCGTAATGAAAGTGGAATAGGAAAGTGAAAAAGCTGGCTTAAAACTCAGCATTCAAAAATTGAAAATGGTGGCATCTGGTCCTATCACTTCATAGCAATAGGTGGGGAAACATTATTTTCTTGGGGTCCAAAATCACTGCTGATGGTGACTGCAACCATGAAATTAAAAGATGCTTGCTCCTTATATGAAAATGTATGGCAACCCTAGACACCATATTAAAATGCATTACTTTACAGACAAAGGTCCATTTAGTCAAAGCTATGATTTTCCATGTAGTCAGGTATGGATGTGAGTTAGACCATAAAGAAATCTGAGTGCTGAATAATTAATTCATTTGAACCGTGGTGTAGGAGAAGACTATTGAAAGTCTATTGGACAACAAGGAGATCCAAACAGCCCATCCTAAAGAAAATCAGTCCTGAATATTCATTGGAAGGACTGATGCTGAAGCTGAAGTTCCAATACTTTGGCCACCTGGTAGGAAGAACTGCCTCATTGGAAAAGCCTCTGATGCTGGGAAAGATTGAAGGAAGGAGAAGAAGGGAACAAGAGAGGATTAGATTGTTGGATGACATCACTGACTTACTTGATTTTCAGCAACCTTTGGGAGTTGGTGATGGACAGGGAAGCCTGGCATGCTTCAGTCCATAGGGTCGCAAAAAGTCTTACATGATTGATTGGCTGAACTGACCTGAAGACTTCAGCAGTACTCTCTCATCTTTAAAAGTGTTGGCTATATCCAACCCTAGGGTGTTACTGTTTAAAATGAGATATGGGCTACACATGGCAAATGCTTAGTAAAGAAGAAATCTGGAGTTATTTGAATCATATTTTTTTAATTATTATATTTAATATAAATTTATTCATTTTAATTGGAGGCTAATTACTTTACAATATTGTATTGGTTTTGCCATACATCAACATGATTCCACCAAGGGTGTACACATGTTCCCCATCCTGAATCCCCCTCCCACCTCCCATCCCATATCATCCCTCTGGGTCATCCCAGTGCACCAGCCCCAAGCATTCTGTATCCTGTATCAAACCTGGACTGGTGATTCATTTCATATATGATAATATTCAGTTCAGTCGCTCAGTCGTGTCCGACTCTTTGCGACACCATGAATCGCAGCACACCAGGCCTCCCTGTCCATCACCAACTCCCGGAGTTCACCCAGACTCACGTCCATTGAGTCCGTGATGCTATCCAGCTATCTNAGCTCAACTGGAATTCCATCACCTCCACTAGCTTTGTTCATAGTGATGCTTTCTAAGGCCCACTTGACTTCACATTTCAAGATGTCTGGCTCTAGATGAGTGATCACATCATCATGATTATCTGGGTTGTGAAGATCTTTTTTGTACAGTTCTTCCGTGTATTCTTGCCACCTCTTCTTAATATCTTCTGCTTCTTTTAGGTCTAGACTATTTCTGTCCTTTATCGAGCCCATCTTTGTATGAAATGTTCCCTTGGTATCTCTAATGTTCTTGAAGAGATCTCTAGTCTTTCCCATTCTGTTCTTTTCCTCAATTTCTTTGCATTGATTGCTGAAGAAGGCTTTCTTATCTCTTCTTGCTATTCTTTGGAACTCTGCATTCAGATGCTTGTATCTTTCCTTTTCTCCTTTGCTTTTTGCCTCTCTTCTTTTCACAGCTATTTGTAAGGCCTCCCCAGACAGCCATTTTGCTTTTTTGCATTTCTTTGCCTGAGGATGGTCTTGATCCCTGTCTCCTGTACAATGTCATGAAAACCTCATTCCATAGTTCATCAGGCACTCTATCTATGAGATCTAGACCCTTAGATCTATTTCTCACTTCCACTGTATAATCATAAGGGATTTGATTTAGGTCATACCTGAATGGTCTAGTGGTATTGCCCACTTTCTTCATTTTAAGTCTGAATTTGGCAATAAGGAGCTCATGATCTGAGCCACAGTCAGCTCCCGGTCTTGTTTTTGTTGACTGTATAGAGCTTCTCCATCTTTGGCTGCAAAGAATATAATCAATCTGATTTCAGTGTTGACCATCTGGTGATGTCCATGTGTAGAGTCTTCTCTTGTGTTGTTGGAAGAGGATGTTTGCTATGACCAGTGCATTTTTTGGCGAAACTCTATTAGCCTTTGCCCTGCTTCATTCCGCATTCCAAGGCCAAATTTACCTGTTACTCCAGATGTTTCTTGACTTCCTACTTTTGCATTCCAGTCCCCTATAATGAAAAGGACATCTTTTTTGGGTGTTAGTCTAAAAGATCTTGTAGGTCTTCATAAAACCGTTCAACTTCAGCTTCTTCAGTGTTACTGATTGGGGCATAGACTTGGATAACTGTGATATTGAATGGTTTGCCTTGGAGACGAACAATGGCAGAGGGAATGATAATAACCGCCAGGATTCTCCTGGCTGGATTAGCCCCATGAAGTCCCCTAGGTTCCACACCAACCTAGTAAATGTTGCGCAAGGGGATTCAGATGTAAGTGGGCTATCCCCTTTTATGACTCCAATTCCATGAGGCCTAAGATTCCATGAAGATAACCTAAGCCAAAATTGTGGGATGCCTCAATTATTAGGAACAGAGAATATAAAGAGTTATAACTTGACAGGAGCCCTAATATTAGGGCTCCCAAAGAGTATCTAGGATTTTAGTAATAGAGTCAATCACCAATGTCAGGTATCGGACCAGGTATGGTCAGCAGCAGCCAGAGCCAGTGGAATGCAGCTTACATGTTTCAGCAGCCACATACTTCTTGAGAACACGGAAAATGTTTCAGATAAAAGCAGGATGACCTCTTTCAAAAAATGATTGTTGAGGTTCAGGAAAATACATCTGGATCTGTGTTCTTTCTACATGAAAGCTGATGCATATGCTTTCACCTATTTCTGCATACAAACTTCAGTAGGGAAAGGTAGACAGAGAAGACAGAAACTGAAAAAAACTACATATTTAACAATAACAAACTTAGTTAACTTGGAAAAGATTGCTTTAAAGAAGGAGGCTGAAAATAAAAAAAAAAAGGAGGCTGAGATATTTTTATGCCAAATTTAAAACCCATGTGACTCTTACTTCAATATCTAGTAAGAAGATAATTGTATGAATAAAGATAAAGGGAAGTTATAGAAAAAAATACAACATGTATTTTCAAAGGCTCAGTTTTAGTGTATAAAATTCTGATCTCATTACCAATTATTCCCACATGAACATTATTCAGATTCCCCTAAGATACCATGTCCTTTACAGTAAACTCTTGGTTACAGAGTAATTTTTTTTTTCCAAAATGACTACAGAGCCTAAAGCTTTATTTATCTCCCTGGGAACAATGCCAGTTCATGAATTTCAACCACTGTCCACTTCTTATGGACTTGAACTGATGGAGAGAAGCTGTGCCCTGAAGAAACAGAATTTTATACAGGTTTGGGTCTATGAATAAGGTTATGAGACAAATCTTTGTGCTTCCCTGGTGGCTCAGTGGTAAAGAAGCCACCCTGTAATGCTGGAGACTTGGGTTTGATCCCTGGGTTGGGAAGATCCCCTGGAGGATGGTAGGGCAACCCACTCCAGTATTCCTTTTTTTTTTTTTTTTAGCATTGTTTTTATTTATTTTAGTTGGAGGCTAATTACTTTACAATATTGTAGAGGTTTTTGCCATACAGTAATATGAATCACCCATGGGTTTACATGTGTTTCCCATCCTGAAACCCCTTCCCATCTCCCTCCCCTGCCCATCCCTCTGGGTCATCCCAGTGCACCAGCCCTGAGCACCTGTATCATGCATCGAACCTGGACTGGTGATCTGTTTCACATATGACAATATACATGTTTCAATGCTATTATCTCAGATCATCCCACCCTTGCCTTCTCCCACAGAGTCCAAAATCTGTTCTACACGTGTCTTTTTCTGTCTTGCATATAGAGTTATTGTTACCATCTTTCTAAATTCCATACATATGCGTTAATATACTGTATTGGTGTTTTTCTTTCTAGCTTACTAAACTCTGTATAATAGGCTCCAGTTTCATCCACCTCATTACAACTGATTCAAATGTTTTTTTTTTTTTTTTTCCAATGGCTGAGTAACATTCCATCGTGTATATGTATCAGAGCTTTTTTTATCCATTCATCTGCTGATGGACTCTAGGGTGCTTCCATGTCCTGGCTATTATAAACAGTGCTGTGATGAACACTGGGATACAGGTGTCTCTTTCAATTCTGGTTTCCTTGGTGTGTATGCCCAGCAGTGGGATTGCTGGGTCATATGGCAGTTCTATTTCCAGTTTTTTAAGGAATCTCCAACTGTTCTCCATAGTGGCTGTACTAGTTTGCATTCCCACCAACAGTGTAAGAGGGTTCCCTTTTTCTCCACACCCTCTCCAGTATTTATTGTCTCTAGACTCTTTCATAGCAGCCATTCTAACTGGTGTGAGATGGTACCTCATCGTGGTTTTGATTTGCATTTCTCTGATAATGAGTGATGTTGAGCATCTTTACATGTGTTTGTTAGCCATCTGTATGTCTTCTTTGGAGAAATGTGTGTTTAGTTCTTTGGCTCATTTTTGACTGAGTCATTTATTTTTCTGCAACTGAGCTGTAGGAGTTGCTTGTACATTTTTGAGATTAATTCTTTGTCAATTGCTTCATTTGCCATTATTTTCTCCCATTCTGAAGCCTGTCTTTTCACCTTGTTCATAGTTTCCTTTGTTGTGCAAAAGCTTTTGTTTAATTAGGTCCCATTTGTTTACCTTTGCTTTTATTTCCAGTATTCTGGGAGGTGGATCATAGAGGATCCTGCTGTTATGTCAGAGCCACTCCAGTATTCTTGCCTGAAGAATTCCATGGACAGAGGGGAGTCTGGTGGACTACAGTCCATGGGGTTGCAAAGAGTCAGACATTATTGAGTGACTAAGCATAGCACAGACAAATCTGCAGCCCTCAGGTGACTAACTGCAGGGCAATTTGCAGATCAGATTTGCTCAACAAATGTTTCTGGGAAGGCTACTATCTAATATATTTATTAGATTCATGTGAAGATTCAAATATTTCTCACAAAATCTGAATTACTGACCTCTGGTTTTATTAGAAAATATGTCAAAACCAGACATGTATTCCTCACAGCAGCAAAATCTGTTTCACAGTAACTCCTACTTTAGCTATGACAAGAAATATTAAATTCACTACTATCTCCTCCACTCCTTGTCATATTAGACTCAGTCTTTTCACTTATTTACATCATTGCCTGGCCCTTGGAGACATCTACATTCATGGACTCTTGACAAGGACTTTCACTTATATGTTAGTGTATCTCTGGACAATTTTTGTAAAGTCCTGGTGATAAATTAAAATCCTATACTAAGTTCTGTGGCATGGTACTTTCCATTAATTTTTAACCTTTCTCAGAGAAATTTATTTTTTACCATATCCCCATAGCTTCATTTATCACAGGTTCCATAGTACCTGCTGGATACTCAGGAGTACTTTGTCTTGGGTAGATAAATATTTACCAGTCCTGACATATTATGAGGCTGTGACAGAGGCCTTTATTATCACATAAAAAGTGGTACTATTTTTCCTGATAAAATTTGTCATTTGAGGTGTGGGTATGGGTAAAAAAACAGCTTCTACTTCATAATTTCACAAGTGAGATTTTTATACTTACTAAACATAATAGATTTTCATAGCATCACCTTAACCTGATCTTTGAACTAAAACATCCTATACTAGACCACAGTATTACCAAAATATATCTGTTTCTCAAATAATTGTGACTCCATTATCATCAACTCTGTAAAGTCTCTCTGACTTTTCAGTTGTATTTCCAAGAACCTTAAGAATGTGTATCTTATTCAATCCACACTTCTTTTCACATTGAGTTTTTCAGTTAGAAAGTCACAGTCAAAAACACTTTTAAGTCTAAGGTTAAACATTTAACCTACAAATTTTCTGAACACTGTTATAAGATATTAAATTTAGACATTAGCCCCTCCAGACATAGTTAGTAAATTATAGGGTCCTTTTGCTAACTTAGAGATATATCCAAATGGTACACTTATCAGACTGAAATGTACCTTGAAGATTAATACAGATATTAATAGGCATCTTTAAGGGTCCAGGGTCCAGTTAACTTGTATGCTAAGTGCCCTAGAAAAAAGTTTCATGGATATTGTATACAAACTTAGCTTTGTCTCCTAAGGTCAACATTTATGGCAGCTACTTATCTATTTTATTCTTGACCAGCCATGAAATTTCTCACCACTTCCAGGCACTTCTTAATTTTACCTCTTCCATTCTTCGTGTCATGCTGTATCCTTCCGGGTCCTCATCTCCTTGCTATCAGCTTTACAGACCACTGTAGTATGACAGAAGAGTGTGTTGTGTTCTGTATCACTAGGTCTTATATTCCTATAATTGGTACTTGACTTAAGGGCAAAGATTCTGGGGCTACTGGAGTTGACAGTGAGAATAAAACTGCAAGGACTATTAAATAGAAAAAAGATACATATAGTAAGTAGGTGGTAGCCAACACAGGACAGGTTATGAGAGAAGAAAATCATTAAAAAGAAAATGGCACTAATTGATAAAGAGAAAAAAGTAAACCATAAAGGCAGAGGGAAAAGATCAATATACTTTAGAAGCCATATGAGGTGTTGTTTTACCTTCTGTAAATTTTTCTGTATTTTTGAACTTGCAGCTTCATGCTATATATGTCATTCCATTTGTACATAAAGAATATTTTGATGTATTGGTAATTTTTCTCTGTTTCCCTTTCCTTTAACTTTGCTCAGTCAAATATATAGCTTTGTGCACATTATTTCAAGAGAAGTATGGATCTTGATGGGGAAAAAGGAAGTAACAGCTTCAAAATATGTGTTTCTTTGGTTTTGCTTTTAGTTATCTATGTATAAGGAGAACTTTGAGAATTTGTTGGAGGAGTTAAGGGAAAAGGAATGTCTGGGCATGAGTGAAGTATCTTGGCCACAAAAGAGAAATTATATGTATTTACTAAAACAAGTAAGATAACTCTTTCTTGCCCATTACTTCAGGTCATAGAGGGAGAGATAGAAAGAGAAAGAGTAACATACACACAGAGAGAGAGAGAGAGAGAGAGAGAGAGAGAGAAGATTAAGTTTTCTCCTTGGTTTGTTGATGGTTATCTTCAATCTGTGCCTATGTCCTCACACAAGGACACAGGTCTTAGTGGACCAGGGCCCACCCATATGACCTTATGTTACTTTAATCATCTCTTTAAAAGCCCTGGCTCCATATACAGTCACACTCTGAGACACTTGTGGTTTGACTTTCAGCATATGAATTTGAGGAAGGAAATAATTCAGCCCCCCTAAAAGAGTGTTACAGAGCTGATGATAGAAGAGCATATATAGTGAAAACAGTCAGTGCCACTAGTGAATATACTGCGCAATGACCAGGAAGAATATGATTACATGGTATGTCTTGATAGACAAGCCCATAGGTACATACACACACACAAAAATACCTTTTGCCATAAGAGTGACTGGCAATCAGCAGAAACCAAGATCTGAAGGTATCTAAGTACCTGTGACAGTGGGTGTCCCTGTACTAACTAGATGACTGATAACCAAGGGCCCAGTCATTTCCCTATCTTCAACCTCTTGATAGTATGAGCACTCTGGTCTATTACATAAACTTGGGGAAGCAGAAATGATGTTATAATCATGACATATTTAAAATAAGTTATATTTCCCAAGTGAAGGCCAAAATTAAATTTGTTTTTAGGAAGTAAAGACAGTTATACTTTTTTAGATTAAATTTAGGGGCTGATATCAAAACTTACTGCTATAATAGACTTCTTCAATATTTGGATGTAACTTGGGTAGGCTTCTAACTACAAGAGTCTAACTAAAACAGAAACTGAAACTTACAAAGTTGCTAACTATTGATATATTTACTATAAAGTGGTAAAGTAGACAATCAGGAAATATTTCTTTCAGTCCTGTGCTGTCCTAGGTGGTGCAGTAAGTAGTAATTAAATTGTCTCCACCTATAGTATAAAGGATCTCATGTGCACTGAGTGTAAGGTTCTGGAGGATCTTGCGACTAATGTTTTAGAGAAGTTTCAAGAGAATAAGGCATGCTCTGGTGAGAAGAGATAACTGCAGACCATATTGTCTGCTGGAAGCAGATAAGAAAAGGCAGATATAGCTTCTATCTCTGTTTCTGGAAACATTTCCTACATGTAGGCATATTCTGAAACCATTAAAAACTCGGGCCAAAAGCAAACTATGCACATTCAGTTCAGTTCAGTTCAGTCGTGTCCAACTCTTTGCAACCCCGTGAATCACAGCACGCCAGGCCTCCCTGTCCATCACCAACTCTTGGAGTTCACTCAGACTCATGCCCATCGAGTAGTGATGCCATCCAGCCATCTCATCCTCGGTCGTCCCCTTCTCCTCCTGCCCCCTATCCCTCCCAGCATCAGAGTCTTTTCCAATGAGTCGTCTCTTCGCACGAGGTAGCCAAAGAACTGGAGCTTCGGCTTCAGCATCATTCCTTCCAAAGAAATCCCAGGGCCGATCTCCTTCAGAATGGACTGGTTGGATCTCCTTGCAGTCCAAGGGACTCTCAAGAGTCTTCTCCAACACCACAGTTCAAAAGCATCAATTCTTCAGCGTTCTGCCTTCTTCACAGTTCAACTCTTACATCCATACATGACCACAGGAAAAACCATAGCCTTGACTAGACGGACCTTAGTCGGCAAAGTAATATCTCTGCTTTTGAATATGCTATCTAGGTTGGTCATAACTTTTCTTCCAAGGAATAAGCATCTTCTAATTTCATGGCTGCAGTCACCATCTGCAGTGATTTTGGAGCCCAAAGAAATAAAGTCTGACACTCTTTCTACTGTTTCCCCATCTATTTCCCATGAAGTGATGGGGCCAGATGCCATGATCTTCGTTTTCTGAATGTTGAGCTTTAAGCCAACTTTTTCACTCTCCTCTTTCATTTTCATCAAGAGGCTCTTTAGTTTCTCTTCACTTTCTGCCATAAGGGTGGTGTCATCTGCATATCTGAGATTATTGATATTTCTCCTGGAAATCTTGATTCCAGCTTGTGTTTCTTCCAGTCCAGTGTTTCTCATGATGCCCAGAAATCTTGATTCCAGCTTGTGTTTCTTCCAGTCCAGCGTTTCTCACTATGCACATGACTGAATTTAAACCTATTTCAATTGCTGCTGTAATGGTCAAAGTTGAATCCCTGGTTTGTTGAAGGCTAGACTCTTAGGAAAGAGGTTCAGAAAAGGAGTTACACCCACCCCGCCACCCAACTGCCCAGCCAAACTTCAACCTTTTTGAGACCATCCTATCCTAATCTACCCATGATGCTAACGAAGAGGAGTACAGCGAATGACAACCTATTTTACCCTTCAATCAGCAACCAACCCATGCCTGATAAATGGTTCAGTTCAGTTCAGTTCAGCCACTAAGTTGTGTCCAACTCTTTGCGACCCCATGAATTGGATCACACCAGTCCTCCCTGTCCATTACCAACTCCCGGAGTTCACTCAAACTCATGTCTATCGAGTTGGTGATGCCATCCAGCCATCTCATTCTCTGCCGTCCCCTTTTCCTCCTTCCCCCAATCCCTCCCAGCATCAGAGTCTTTTCCAATGAGTCAACTCTTCGCATAAGGTGGCCAAAGTACCGGAGCTTCAGCTTCAGCATCATTCCTTCCAAAGAAATTGCAGGGCCGATCTCCTTCAGAATGGACTGGTTGGATCTCCTTGCAGTCCAAGGGACTCTCAAGAGTCTTCTCCAACACCACAGTTCAAAAGCATCAAATCTTTGGCACTCAGCTTTCTTCACTCTCACATCCAATACATGACCACTGGAAAAACCATAGCCTTGAGTAGACGGACATTTGTTGGCAAAGCAATGTCTCTGCTTTTGAATATGCTATCTAGGTTGGTCATAACTTTTCTTCCAAGGAGTAAGTGTCTTTTAATTTCATGGTAAGTGTCTCCAAATTTCTTGCTTTTGATTAGAATATAATGAATGGTTAGGAACTATAGTCAATATAAAGAAAGGCTTCCTGATGTTGTTTATCCAAGTCCTACCCTTGTTAAGAACACTGATTATTCATTACTATTAAAAAGATGAAGTTTTGAGGTTCAGGTTGTTCCTTAGCAACATGGAACTGCCAATTTAACACTCCTGGCCCCTATGTAGCAGTTACGCGTCACTTGTGAATGAACATCGTTATGTGATACATGGTCGAATACACCAAAAACTGACTCAGTCACCTGAGTCTTTATAAAACCTTATATGTTCAACAAATTTTTGACCATGATTCAATAGATTTTATCAGTAGTCAAAGGTCACTGCTGGTTGTAGAACCCCTGTATGGGTAAATCAATCTCCTAAGAGGGTGGAATATGGGAAAATTTATATTATGACTGAAGTGCAGACTCCACTGTCACTGAAATGAGACAATGATCTGAAGCTCATGGATTCACACGTTTTCCACAGTGTCTCAGTGCTCAACAGGGTTGACATTTATTAATATTAAATAATAATATTAAATGAGTTTTCATATTGCCAGGCAAATTGTCCTTTGGGACAGAAATTCAGGTGACTTTCCTTATATACATTCTAAATGGCCTTGTGCTTTCTGTTTAAAAGGTATATTATTTAATAGCAGAGATTTAGACCAGGTGCAGAGAATATTCAGAAAGGTTGTGACATAAAAAGAAATATGGACAGAATCTGAAGAGTGTGGACCCAGAGGCTGACAGCTAATATTCATGAAGCCTGCGACTCTGCCTCTAATATTGTCACAGCACTAGCCTTGGACTATTTCTTTCTGGATAAGAAAGGGCATTTCAGGGGCAGATAGATCTGTTGAGCAGGGACCTGTAAGGGTTTATCTTTGTGAGACGGATAATGAATATATATATGGACACAGGGGAATATATAGAAAAACCAATCAATGCCTATCTGGCTCATGCCATCTTCAAAGAGAATCATCATCTGCCTGCTTCCCTTATACCTAAGCAAACATATTCTTCACCATATAACTGTGTCTCCCCTAGGCCATAGCTGATCTGATTTAAGAGTTAGGTATGTGAACTAAAGAAACTCCATCTGTATGTTGTCTTGTGACCTCCTTGTGTAAAATATGCAAAGATGAAGTGGGTCAACCAGATTCTTTCTTTAGATTTTGGATCTGAAGTATTGACCCTAAGAACTTGTCAGTAGCAGAGTGACTAGAAGCAGAAAGATTTTGAGGTAGAAAAGCTGTCAGAGAAGGGGCTGGATGCAAATGTTCAAAGCTATGTGGAGCCAAATACAAAGGAGCAGAACTCCAAGTATAGTTACACAGAGAGAGCCAACTGGTGAAGAGAGTGTAGAAAGGAGACACAGGAAAGCAGAGACATTAGAGAGATGGGACCACACAACTGTTGGGGGACCAGGCTGCCAGCACCATTTCTCGTCAATATATTTTCCTTAAAATAATTTTATTTCTCCCCCTCCTCCATCTAGCTTTCTTGAGACAGTTTTTTTCTTTCTTTCTTTCTTTCTTATGACCTACTTTAAAAATTAAAGCTAACCGGTTAATGATCTGTTTTTTCTTATGTAGCCTCATATAGTAAATATGCCTTCATGTCAGTATATATCTATTTCAGTTCAGTTCAGCCACTCAGTCCTGTGTGACTCTTTGCAACCCCATAGACTACAGCACACCAGGCCTCCCTGTCCATCACCAACTCCCGGAGTTCACTCAAACTCATGTCCATCAAGTCGGTGATGCCATCCAACCATCTCATCTACTGTCATCCCCTTCTCCTCCCTCTGCCTTCAATCTTTCCCAGCATCAGGGTCTTTTCCAATGAGTCAGCTCTTCGCATCAGGTGGCAAAAGTATTAGAGTTTCAACTTCAACATCAGTCCTGCCAATGAAAATTCAGGACTGATCTCCTTTAGGATTGGCTGGTTGGATCTCCTTACAGTCCAAGGGACTCTCAAGAGTCTTCTCTAACACCACAGGTCAAAAGCATCAATTCTTCAGTGCTCAGTTTTCTTAATACACATTAAATAGTTACATCTCATCCAATTTTTATGTTAAAATGTTTCTGTCAAATTTAAATTTGTGTGGCTGACAGAGAAGTACCTATACCCAATGGTACAATTGGACACCCTCGATTGAAATATAATATTTAAAGAAGGCTGAGAGCCAAAGAATTAATGGTTTTGAACCATGGTGCTGGAGAAGACTCTGGAGAGTCCCTTGGACTGCAAGGATATCAAGCCTGTTGATCCTAAAGGAAATCAACCCTGATTATTCATTGGAAAGACTGATGCTGAAGCTGAAGCTCCAATACTTTGGCCATCTGATGTAAAGAACCAATTCATTGTAAAAGACCCTGCAGGGAAAGAGTGAGGACAGGAGAAGAAGCAGGTGACAGACGATGAGATGGTTGGATGGCATCATTGACTCATGGACATAGAGTGTGAGCAAACTCAGGGAGATATTGAAGGATAGGGAAGCCTGGTGTGCTGCAGTCCATGGGGTCACAAAGAGTCACACATGACTGAGTGACTGAACAACAACAACATTTAAAAAGAAACAACAGATGAGGGTTCAACAATTAAATGGAATGGATCATAGGAGAGAATATCTGGAAATGTACTTACATAGTCATGAATTTATAGAACACTATACAGAAATATCACAATAAATCAAGATTGTTTTTTTCTTAAAGAAACAAATGTAATTCTGTACTTACCACTATGACTTAGTGAGACAGAACCATGGGTCAAATTGTATGAATTAGGGGATACTATGCAATGGCACCCCACTCCAGTCCTCTTGCCTGGAAAATCCCATGGACAGAGGAGCCTGGTGGGCTGTAGTCCATGGGGTCGCGAAGAGTTGGACATGACTGAGGGACTTCACTTTCACTTTTCACTTTCATGCATTGGAGAGGGAAATGGCAGCCCACTCCAGTGTTCTTGCCTGGAGAATCCCAGGGATGGGGGAGCCTGGTGGGCTGCCATCTATGAGGTTGCACAGAGTCGGACACAACTGAAGTGACTTACCAGTAGAGGCAGCATGTCCCAATAAAACACATTAATTAGAAAGGCTGAGAGTGGAGTATATATATTACAAAAATATCAGTGCTATGTTGTATAGTTGGATTTAATATTTGGTGGAAATACTTATGTTTAAATAAAATTTAAAACCAGAGTAAGGTAGTTTGATGATAGGTATGTATGATTACTCCCTAATCAATATAACAAAATCTCAATAAAAATATATATTCTATTAATGCTAAACTTATAAATATTATTAAAATTATTATTTTGGCAAAACCAAAACAGAAGTACATATATTTTTAACATGTACTTGATGGCAAGAAAAGTTGCCAATCTAAATTTTTAATATAATTAGGAAAAACTTCTTGGTAAACTAGAAAATAGAATACTGTCAATAAAATGATTATGGCATTTTAATACACACCTTAAGATTCAGTCTTCTGCAATAAAATGTATCATTTTATTAATAGCACTTAAAGTTACTGAGTATCAAATACTTAGTATTTCCTCATTTAATGCTCACAACAGCAATAGGAAGTATACTTATCAACACCTTCATTTTATAAACATGAAAGCAAGAGACGCCCACATTAAGTAATTTTCCTCAAGTTACTGTTCGTTAAGAGAAGAGTCAACATGTTTCACACTCAGGCTCAAGTTCTTGATCATACCTTTCTTAAGTCTCTCCATGCTGAAGTTGACAATGTCAATGAAATGCTAAAATACTGCATTATATAATCAAGTGGTCTTGAGAAGCTGCAATTAAGGATCTCAAGAGATAAGTTTTAAGAGTGACAAATGTAAGGCTCTTAGTGACCCCATGGAATGCAGCCTACCAGGCTCCTCTGTCCATAGGATTTTCCAAGCAAGAGTACTGGAGTGGGGTGCCATTGCCTTCTCCGAAATGTAAGGCAAGCATACATTAAAAATACAGATTATAAAAATAAGGGATGAGGAAGATACCTTTTAGAAATTCATGTGGAAAAAAAAATTGAATTTTACTTTCCTTCAACTCACTATGAGTCAGCCATATAATTAGAAAATCGGCGTCATTTTATGGTGCTTTTAATATAGGTTAGGAAAAGGAGAAATTCACTGTTCAATGCACGTGGTGTATTTGTGAGGCATGTGATATGTTTTGGTTGCCATATTTTAAGAATTCACTAAAGTGCAACAGAAATCTATGGGATGATGGTCTGGATAATTGTGTCACGTAATTAAAGCTGAAGGAACTGAGGATAACTATCATGAAAACAAGCACAAAAGCCTTATCAGATCTTAAGAGTCATTTTCAAATGTGAAGTTCTAGCATATATGAGGGAAAAGACTTGGTCTACATGGGTAACAGCATATAATAAACTAGATATTAGAGGAAGAATGTTTTAGGCTTACTATAATGAGTTGAATATATACATTAATCCAAAAATCATAAAGAATTGTTGTAAAGTAACTAAAATTCACCATTCCTATTTGGGTTCAAACAAAAAACAAAGCTAATGTATTAGGTATTCCTTCAATGAATAGGAGGTAGGAATGTAAGATCTATGATCTTCCCAACGATTAGCAGAATTGGTATATTTTCAATGGGTTATTAGTAAATGAATAAATGACTCTAAAATGGGTAAGTGTGATGGCTCTATATTTAATGAACCACAGAAAATATGATCCACTCATGCTTGGAAGGGTCATATGTGATCAGTCAGGCAGAAGTCGATGGCATCTGTTACCAGTTCAGAATTTTACAAATAATGAATATTATCACTTCTGTGACACATTAAATAGAGGTGCACTGCTCACTGGTTAAAGTGATGAGTACTGTTATATATCCAATTTCTCCCTCTGTTAAACCACAAAATAGAGTTGATTATCAGTTGATCATTAAGACGCTGTTAATGAGATCCTAAAATTCTTCATGAGGCTAACACCAATATTGTATAGTTGCTTTCCTATTTTACATATATGAAGAATGAATGCGTCTCATAGGTAATAAAAATTTGTTGCAGGTAAATGTGTGTACATGTTAATATAATTCAAAACAGATAATTCTTCTAGCTAAGTGTTCAACAATTTCCATTATGGCACTCTGTTATGTTCCTGGGGCACAATAAATCTGTGATGGGAGGGAGTGGCCAAGATGGTGGAGTAGACACTGAACTTGCCTCCTTCCATAGGCACACCAAAATTACAACTATATACAGAGTAGCTATTTATGAGAAAGATTGGAATACTATCAGGGAAGATCTATGAGATAGAAAGAGAAAATAAAGTGGGTAGGAAGGGCAGACATGCATTATAATCAAGACACATACCCTTGCACTGGTGTCCCAAAATTGGGAGGATAATTACAAGATGTTCTTCCCAAGAAGTAAGGCATCCAAGCTTCACACCAGGATCCCAAGCCCAGGGATCCTAAACTGGGAAGATGAATCCCCCAAAGAGTTGGCTTTGAGGACAGTAGGTATTACTTTCATAGTGCCATGGTGCTGTGAGAAATTAAAACTCCAGCTTTTCTCATAGCTTAGTTTGTAAAGAATCGCCTGCAATGCAGGAGACTCTGGTTCAATTCCTGGATCAGGAAGATCCCCTGGAGATCTTCCTGGGATAGGTTACCCATTCCAGTATTCTTGGGCTTCCCTTGTGGCTCAGCTGGTGAAGAATCCACCTGTATTGCAGGAGATCTGGGTTTGATCCCTGGGTTGGGAAGATCCCCTGGAGAAGGGAAAGGCTACCCAATCTAGTATTCTGGCCTATAGAATTCCATAGACTGTAGAGTCCATGGGGTCACAAAGAGTCAGACATGACTGAGTGACTTTCAGTTTCACTTAAAGGACACACACAAAGTCTCACATGCTCCAGGACTAGGGTGAAAGTGAAAGTGAAGTGAAGTTGCTCAGTTGTGCCCGATTCTTAGCAATCCCATGGATTGCAGCCTACCAGGCTCCTCCCTCTATGGCATTTTCCAGGCAAGAGTACTGGAGTGGGTTGCCATTGCCTTCTCTGGAACAGAATGCTGCTGCTGCTGCTAAGTCACTTCAGTTGTGTCTGACTCTGTGCGACCCCATAGACAGCAGCCCAGCAGGCTCCCCCATCCCTGGGATTCTCCAGGCAAGAACACTGGAGTGGGTTGCCATTTCCTTCTCCAATGCGTGAAAGTGAAGTGAAGTCGCTCAGTTGTGCCTGACTCTTCGCGACCCCATGGACTGCAGCCTACCAGGCTCCTCAGCCCATGGGATTTTCCAGGCAAGAGTACTGGGGTGGGGTGCCATTGAATACTAGGTGCCTAGTTTCCTTGGTGGGGAGAAGGGGATGGGTGTTGAATCCCTGAACTGCCGGAACATGCCCTTTAGAGTGAGGGGAGGAAGGTCTCCTATAAAGGGGAAATCACTGTCAGCTGCTTCAGCACAAAGGGCCAGGAAGGATAGAGCAGATCCCCCACCTCTGTCATTCTGGTTGTTTTGGAAGTTTACAAACACAGAATCCACATTGGTCTCTCCTCCACATACTCCAGTGTTGCGGACTTTCCCTAAGGGTAGTTAGGGCCAGTAATTTGGAAGGAGCATAGGTCAAGCTGGCCTGCTATAAGTGGAAATCTTCCCAGAGAGGTAGGAAGCAGCTAGAGCTTCTGGTTGCTATATATTCTATATCCTTGGAACATAGACATTGGTAAAAACCTTTTTTTTTTTTTTTTTTTTTTTTTTAGTTCATTCTACCATAAGAACACTGGTGTTGGCAAGCAGGCAGATACCAACCATGGGATCACCTGAAATTCTGGCCCCACATATCTATCTATTATAGATTTATAAAAGGTGATTTACAGTCCCAAGATCACTTGAGCCCTGAAGGCTGCCTTTTCAGGACCTATCCATGAACCACAAGTGGAGTGGCACCAGCCCCAGGATCCAAGCCCTGCTCACCAGCAGACCAGCACCACATCAAGGATATATTGGGCCCCTCAGCCAGCTGTCCCTGAATCCAGCTCCACTCACCAAAGCAACATGAACCCCATAGCCAGCCATATCAGGAACAAGCCCTGACCACAGCAGGCTAACAGAAGCTCCTGGACTCCCAGCACCGTGCAGCCAGAGACCGTAGAACCTGGCTCTGCAACCAGTGGGCCAGCAACTAACCTGGTATCCCAAGCCCTGGACCTGCCTACAGCAGGCCAACACCAGCTCCAAGAAAACTTGGCTCCCTCAGCAAGCCCCCTGGGATCCAGTCCCAATCACCAGCAAGCCAGTACCAGCTTGGGACACCCCAGAGCCCACAGTCATTCATGTTAGGAACTAGTCCCAACCACCAAAGGACCAACACTAAATCCAGAACGAGACCCACAACCACACACCACAGAGTCTGGTTCTGCCCACTAGTGGGCCAGTATGAGACCCAAAACTCCCAGGGAACCACAGCCACCTCGTGACCTGGGCCCACCCCAAAGCAATCTACAGCCACTGTACTGTGCTGGTAATGGGAATCAACGAGACTGGGAGCCAGCCTCTCCTAACAGTCCACCCAAGCAGTCAGGCTGTAACAGAAGGACTCCTAGAGCGTACAGCTCTGGTGACTAGAGGTGGGGTGTGCTGCTGGAACACATAGGATGTCTCCTACAAAAGGCTCCTTCTCCAAAGTCAGGAAACATAACCAACCTACCAAATGCATAGAAATAAAAAATATCAAATTAGGCTAAATGAACTAATAAGAAGAATAGGTTTCAAACAAAGGGACAAGATAAAACACCAGAAGAAATAAGTGAAGATAAGCAATCTACCTGATAGAGAGTTCAAGGTCATGAGTACAAATATGTTCAAATATCTCAGGAGGAGGCTGGATGAATAGAATGAGAGGTTAGGAATGCTTTGGAATTCAGTTGATGAGGACAGTATCACCCTGACACCAAAAGCAGACAAAGATATTACACACACAGAGACACACAATTCTGGCCAAGATCACTGATAAACATAATTACAAAGTACTCAAAAAAATTGAATTGTGAATTCAACCAATGTTCATACACTGGGATCAAATGGGTTTTATCACAGGATGTAGGGATTGTTCCATGTCATAATCAATCAATGTAACATACCACATTCACAAGTTAAAGAATGAAAATCACATGATCAACTCGAGATACAGAAAAATATCTGATAAAATTCAACATCCATTCATGATAAAAACTCTTAACAAATTAGATATAGAGAGAACATTCCTGAAGACAGACTAGATATGACAAGCCCAAAAGTAGCACTATTCTCAATTCTGAAAAGTTGGAGACATTTCCACTAAGATGAGGAATAGGACAAAGATTTTTGTCTTGCTATTCAACACACTATTTTGTTATTCAACATCAATTTCATTCAACATAGTATTGGACACAGCATTCAGACAATAAATAAAAAGAACCAAATTGGAAAAGAAAGAAATAAAACTGTCACTGTTTACAGATAACATGATACTATACATAGAAAATCTTAAAGACACCACCAAAGAAACCACTAGAAAAAAAGTTGCTGGTAAAGTTGCAGGATGCAATATTAGTAACACAAAGCTGTTGTATTTCTATATACCAACAACAAACTATTAGAATAATCAAGAAAACAAACCCATTTAAAATTGTATCAGAAAGAATAAAATACCTAGGAATAAATATAACTAAGGAGATAAAAGAGCTGTACTTGAAAAACTGTAAGACACTGACGAAAGAAATTGAAGAGTAAAAAAAAAAGGATAGGTATTCCATGCTCACAGATTAGAATTAATATTGTTTAAATAATCTTATTGCCCAAATCAATCTATGGTTTAAACGCAACTCCTATCGAAATACAAATGGGATTTTTCAGAGAACTAGAAAAACATAATGGCATTTTTTAAAGAACAAGAATGAATAGGTCTACCATTTGTATAGAAACACAAAAGAACCCAAGTACCCAAAAAAATCTTGAGAGAGAGGAACAAAACTATAGATGTCACACCCCTTGATTTCAAACTATAAAAATAAAGCAACAGTGATCAAAGTATCACGGTACTGGCATAAACACACATGCATGCTCATGCACACTCAGATCAGTGAAACAGAATAGAGAGCCCAGAAATGAACTCACCTTACATGGGGAATTAATCCACCACAAAGGAAGCAAGAATATAAACTGAGGACAAGACAGCCTCTTCAATAAATGATGCTGGGGAAACTAGACAGTATCAAAAGTATCAAACTGAACTGTGCTCTCACACCATTCAGTTCACTTCAGTCGCTCAGTCGTGTCCGACTCTTTGTGACCCCATGAATCGCAGCACGCCAGGCCTCCCTGTCCATCACCATCTCCTGGAGTTCACCCAGACTAGCATCCATTGAGTCAGTAATGCCATCCAGCCATCTTATCCTCTGTCATTCCCTTCTCCTGCCCCCAATCCATCCCAGCAACAGAGTCTTCTCCAATGAGTCAACTCTTCGCATGAGGTGGCCAAAGTACTGGAGTTTCAGCTTCAGCATCATTCCTTCCAAAGAAATCCCAGGGCCGATCTCCTTCAGAATGGACTGGTTGGATCTCCTTGCAGTCCAAGTACTCTCAAGAGTCTTCTCCAACACCACAGTTCAAAAGCATCAATTCTCCAAGCACTCAGCTTTCTTCACAGTCCAACTCTCACATCCATACATGACTACTGGAAAAACCATAGCCTTGACTAGATGGACATTTGTTGACAAAGTAATGTCTCTGCTTTTGAATATGCTATCTAGGTTGGTCATAACTTTTCTTCCAAGGAGTAAGCATCTTTTAATTTCATGGCTGCAGTCACCATCTGCAATGATTTTGGAGCCCAAAAAAATAAAGTCTGACTCTGTTTCCACTGTTTCCCCATCTATTTGCCATGAAGTGATGGGACCAGATGCCATGATCTTCATTTTTTGAATGTTGAGCTTTAAGCCAATTTTTTCACTCTCCACTTTCACTTTCAACACCATACACAAAGATAAATTCAAAAGAGAGTTTATGATTGACTTGAAACCATAAAACTTCTAAAATAAAGCTTAGGCAGTAAGGTTTTTAACATCAGTCTTAGTAATATTTTTTTGGATATGTCTCTTCATGCAAGGGAAACAAAGCGAAAATCAACAAATGGGAAATCAAACTAAAAAGGTTTTGCACAGCAAAGGACACTATCAACAAAACAAAAAAGGCTACCTACTGAATGGGAAAAGATGTTTGCAAATTATATGTCTGGTAACAAGTTAAGTATACAAAGAACTCACACATCTGAACATAAAAATGAATAACTCGTGCAAAAAATGGCCAGAATACCTGAATAGACATTTTTCCTAAGACATACAGATGACCAACAGACACATGAAAAGTTGCTAAACATCACTACCTATCAGGGAAATGCAAATAAAAACCACAGTTAGGTATCACCTCACTGCTAGATATGCTAGACAGCATATCTAGCAAATGGCTATCATTAATGACAACAGGTGTTGGTGAGGATGTGGGAAAAGGAAACTCTTGTGCACTGTTGGTGGGAATATAAATTGGGGCAGCCACTTTGGAAAGCAGGAGAGAGGGTCCTGAAAAATATAAAAATAAAATGGATTCAGCATTTCTACTGCTGCATATTCAGCCAGAGAAAGCAAAAACAGTAATTAGAAAACATATGGGGGGGGTGCCTAAGATGGCGAGGAATAGGATGGAGAGACCACTTTCTCCCACACAAATTCATCAAAAGAACATCTCAACGCTGGGTAAATTCTACAGGGCAGCTTCTGAATGCGAGCAGAGGACATAAGGCATCCAGAAAAGCAGAACATTGTCTTCAAAAACAGGTAGGAAAAACACAGAAGACGAAAAGGGAAACAAAGGACATGGGGAGGGAGCTCTGTCCCGGGAAGGGAGTCCTGTCCCAGGAAAAGAGTTTTAAAGGGAGAGAAGTTTCCAAACGCCGGGAAGCACTCTCACTGCTAAATCTGTGGCGAGTCTTGGAGGCACATGGCAGGGAGGAAAAATGAATGGTGATTGAGACCAGCAGGTTGCGAGCCCGGTGGTGATTCCCCTGGCGGAGAGGCAGAGCAGACGCCTGCACCCGCCACTAGCAAGTGGGGGCTGGGCAAGGAGGCGCGGGAGACGCGGGCAGCGGCGCTTCTTAAGAATCGGGCCGGAACGCTCGCGCGTAACCGGAGCGAACTAACTCAGGCTAGCACTCCAGACTGTGGGACAGTTACCACGTGAAAAGCTCGAACATAAAACACCGCCAGGACTGCGCACAGAACAAAGGATGGAACAGAAATAGCCAGCTGCCCACCAGCCCCCGCCAGTGACAGGCAGCCAGAGCCGTAAGGGCTGGAACGTGGCAATCGCAGCCCCAGAGGGACTTTGCTGATCAAACTGCAAGCAGGATTCTTTGCTAACTGAGACTTCCTGGGGTGCTGGACAGTTACAAGTTGCCTGACAAGGAGTCCAGGGTTACACCCGGAAAACTAAGCAGCAGGAGAGGGCGATAAGCCGCGCGACTGCGCCCACCAAACACCTGAGCTGCTCGGTCCTGGGAAGGGCACAAAGCGCAGACCCAATTGAGTCTGTGACTACCTGGGCGCCAAGCCTGAGAGGCTTAGACCAGGAGGTGCGTGCAGTCTAGGGCCGGCCTCAGATGGTCCCCGGCGGCCTCAGACGGTCCCCGGCGGAGAAACGAGAAATGTAGAGCCTGAGCAGTGTGCGCTGGGTGTAGGGGCAGGCCCAGCGGGGCTGAGACACTGCGAATATACGCCAGAGCTATTTGGTAGCAGCATCCCTCCCTCCCCACAGCGCAACAGACCAAGTGAGCCTAAAAAAGGAAAAAAAAAAAAAAAAGTGACTGCCACCGCCCCCCTGTGTCAGGGCGGAAATAGGACACTGAAGAGACCAGCAAACAGAGGAAGCTGAACAGCGGGAACCGCCTTGGAAGTGACCCCACACTGCCTGCAACACCAGAAAAAGTCCAAGAAATATTATTACTATTTTTTTGATCGTTCTCTTTTTTTATTATTATTATTTTTTTTTCTGGTAGATGTTTTTGTTTGATTTTTTTTCTTCCTATTTTTTTCTTCTTTCTTTTTTAATTTTTAAAGTCCTCTATTACTCTTTTAATTTTAATTTTTTTAACCTACTATCACTTTTCAAAAAAAAAAAAAAAAACCCTATCTTTAAAGCAAATGCCATATATACATATATATACAATTTTTTGTTTGTTTTTTTGAGTGGCTGTTGGTGTTGGTCGTTAATAATTCCTGTGACTTTTTTTTTTCTTGTTCTTCTTTTCTTTAATATTGTATTTTTGAAAATCCAACCTTGACTCTTAAATTTTTAATCTTTGCTTTTTGGTATTTGTTGTCAATTTTTTACATTTAAAAACCCAATCTTCATTACCCAATTTTACCTGAGAGTGAGATTACTGGCTTGACCACTCNTCCTGCTGTGATTTATGTCAGAGAGTGTTTTGCCTATGTTCTCCTCTAGGAGTTTTATAGTTTCTGTTCTTACATTTAAATTTTTAATCCATTTTGAGTTTATTTTTGTGTATGGTGTGAGAAAATGTTCTAGTTTCATTCTTTTGCAAGTGGTTGACCAGTTTTCCCAGAATCGCTTGTTAAAATTATTGTCTTTTCTGCATTGTATATTCTTGCCTCCTTTGTCAAAGATAAGGTGTCCATAACTGCATGGACTTATCTCTGGGCTTTCTATGTTGTTCCATTGATCCATATTTCTGTCTTTCTGCCAGTACCATACTGTCTTGATGACTGTGGCTTTGTAGTAGAGCCTGAAGTCAGGCAGGTTGATTCCTCCAATTCCATTCTTCTTTCTCAAGATTGCTTTGGCTATTCGAAAGTTTTTGTATTTCCATACAAGTTGTGAAATTATTTGTTCTAGCTCTGTGAAAAATACCGTTGGTAGCTTGATAGGGATTGCATTGAATCTATAGATTGCTTTGGGTAGTATACTCATTTTCACTATACTGATTCTTTGGGTCCATGAACATGGTATGTTTCTCCATCTATTAGTGTCCTCTTTGATTTCCTTCATCAGTGTTTTATAGTTTTCTATATATAGGTCTTTAGTTTCTTTAGGTAGATATATTCCTAAGTATTTTATTCTTTTCATTGTAATGGTGAATGGAATTGTTCCTTAAATTCTTTTTCTGTTTTCTCATTGTTAGTGTATAGGAATGCAAGGAATTTCTGTGTGATGATTTTATATCCTGCAACTTTACTATATTCATTGATTAGCTCTAGTAATTTTCTGGTGGAGTCTTTAGGGTTTTCTATCTAGAGGATTATGTCATCTGTAAACAGTGAGAGTTTTACTTCTTTTTCACTTTGGATTCCTTTTATTTCTTTTTCTGCTCTGATTGCTGTGGCCAAAACTTCCAAAACTATGTTGAATAGTGGTGTTGATAGTGGGCACCCTTGTCTTGTTCCTCATTTTAGGGGAATGCTTTTAATTTTTTACCATTGAGTATAATGTTTGCTGAGGGCTTGTCATATATAGTTTTTATTGTGTTGAGGTATGTTCCTTCTATTCCTGCTTTCTGGAAGGTTTTTTTTTTTTTTTTATCGTAAATGGATGTTGAATTTTGTCAAAGGCTTTCTCTTCATCTATTGAGATAATCATTTCTATTTCATAATTTGGTTGAACCTGTGCCAGAATTTTCACATGAGACTGACCATGGTAGAAGACTTCATAAAGTCTGAGTAGGAAGAACTAACAGTCTTGATACAGAAATATGAGCTGTATTCCTATCAACCACATTCTTCCTTTCAGGCTTCTAATCCCCAGAATCCTTTTGTTGCTTCAGGGTGGTAATGTGACCTTGAAATCTGGCTTCAGTTGTTGACCTAATGCATGTGTGAATGCTTTAAATGGCTTTCTTTTGAGATGCATTGCTTAGGCCAATATTCCCATATTGGCAACAGGTGGATTAAGGAGATATTGGTAATTGGGTACTCCTCCTTCCTCTAGAATTCCCCATGGCATCTATTGGTTTCCTTTGGATCTTGGTGTGCAGTGAAACTTAGGGGATTGGGCTTTTTATTGGCATAATGCTCAGATAACTTCCTCCTCCCTTAAGAACAGTCCCCTGATCTCATTCTGTGCTCTTTTGCCTTTCTGTACAGAGACCCTTTGGTCACATTTCGGTGTGACTTTACTCTCCATCATCCCTTCTATCAACTCCTACCTCTTCCATTATGACTATGATTCAGAAAATTTTTCTAGAGCTCCTAGAGGGATGTCATCCCCAGTTTGGGCACTGAAGAAATAGAAACAAGAAAGGAGAGAGAAAGAGAACAAAATTTGACTACTAGTTAAGCCTGAAGTTAAAATAAGTTATTGTAATTCTGGTCTCAGTTCAGTTCAGTTCACTCAGTCGTGTCTGACTCTTTGCAACCCCATGGTCACAAAAGGTCTAATTCAGGCCTACTGAATGAGAAAATCTGGAGGTGGGCTCAGAAATCTTTTCTCCAGTTTCACCAGATGCTTCTGATGAATTGTTCAGTGTACTGAGATGGGCTATGGATGAATCCAAACCTGGGAAAGAAGCAAATGAAAAATGTAACTCTCTAAGGCTCAGTCATGATGTCCTCTTACTCAGTGTGAGCAAGGGGTCTTCCTGCTCTCTGTTTTCCGTGTAAAGCTGGATCTTGCCCTCTGTTGGTTTCCTTGGTGACTGTGCCTATGCTCATAGCATCAGGGGAGAAGTTTATGGAAATGGAGAGGAGCTAGTTTTGGGTTTTGATTTTTTTTATTCCCACTTTGTTATTTTCTCTCTATTTGACCATTCATCTCTCGCAATTAATATAGATGATTAGCTAATTTATATATTGTCACTTGTTTTTCCAACAAGTCATCAAACTTCACTGAACTCTTAAACCATTTTATTACCTAAGAAAGTATAGGTTGTAATTTGAGTAAGTCCCCATATAAATTGGCTTTTAAGAAAATAATAATAAAATCTTAAATCATAACTCAAGACATGGGTTAAAAAGTAAAGGGGTTTAACCAAGATTCTGGCGTGGCCAACACATTTCCTAAGCCCTAGATGAGAAAAGACCTTGCTGGTACATCTATCTTTGTGAATCTCACACACTAGCAAAGTAATGTTCAATATTCTTCAAGCTAGGCTTCAACTATACATGAACCAAGAAATTCCAGATGTTCACACTGGATTTAGAAAAGGTAGAGGAACAATAGATCAAATTGCCAACATTCATTGGATCATTAAAAAATCAACAGAATTCCAGAAAAACATCCACTTCTGTGTCATTGACTATGCTAAAGCCTTTAATTTCTGAAGAGAACAATTGTGCCTGTGTTCAGGCTCTGATTTTCATAATCTCTCTCCATCTAGAAGGCTGCTATGGGGGTGAAGTCATGCTGTGGAATGGCCTCTAACAGGGAAATCTGTTACAGATTCATAATCCTATTGATACATTTTTCCATGGAGGAAAAAGTGCCAGTATAAGGCAAAGGGAAGGGGATAGGAGAGCATGGATTAAAGTATGAAGTCAAGTGGGACTTAGGAGTCATCACTATGAACAAAGCTACTGGAGATGATGGAATTCCAGCTGAGCTATTGAAAATCCTAAAAGGTGATGCTGTGAAAGTCCTGCACTCAATATGCAAGCAAATTTGGAAAACTCAGCAGTGGCCACAGGACTAGAAACAAGCAGTATTCATTCCAATCTTAAAGAAAGGCAATGCCAAAGAATGTTCAAATCACTGCACAATTGCACTCATCTCACATGCTACCAAAGTAATGCACAAAGTTCCCTAAGGTAAGCTTTAACATTAAATGAGCTAAGAAATTCCAGATGTTCGAGCTGGATTTAGAAAAGGCAGAGGAACCAGAGATCAAATTGCCAATTCTGTTAGATCATAAAAAAGAGAGAGAGAGAGAGAATTCCATGAAAACATCTGCTTCTGCTTCATTGGCTAAAGGCTTTCACTGTGTGGATCAAAACAGACTGTCAAAAATTCTCAAAGAGAAGGGAATACCAGACCACCTTACTTGCCTCCTGAGAAATCTGTATGCAGGTCAAGAAGCAACAGTTGGAATGGACATGTATCTAAAGATTGGTTCCAATTAGCTGTCTTTTCACCTTGCTTATGGTTTCCTTTGTTGTTCAGAAGCTTTTAATTTTAATTAGATCCCATTTGTTTATTTTTGCTTTTATTTCTGGTATTTTGGAAGGTGGATCATAGAGGATCCTGCTATTATGATTTATGTTGGAGAGTGTTTTGCCTTTCTTCTCCTCTAGGAGTTTTATAGTTTCTGTTCTTACATTTAGATCTTTAATTCATTTTGAGTTTATTTTTGTCTATGGTGTTAGAAAGTTATCTAGTTTCATTCTTTAACAAATGGTTAACCAGTTTTCCCAGTACCACGTGTTAAAGAAACTGTCTTTACTCCATTGTTTATTCTTGCCTCCTTTGTCGAAGATAAGGTGTCCATAGGTGTGTGGATTTATCTCTGGGCTTTCTATTTTGTTCCATTGATCTAATTTCTGTCTTTGTGCCAGTACCATACTGTCTTGGTGACTGTGGCTTTGTATTAGAGCCAGAAGTCAGGCAGGTGGAGAAAATAATAGCAAATGAAGCAACTGAGGTGAGGTGAAGTCGCTCAGTCATGTCCGACTCTTTGCGAACCCGTGGACTGTAACCTACTAGGCTTCTCCATCCATGAGATTCTCCAGGCAAGAATACTGGAGTGGCGTGCCATTTCCTTCTCCAACTGACAAACAGCTAATCTCAAAAATATACAAGCAGCTTATGCAGCTCAATCCCAGAAAAATAAACGACCCAATCAAAAAATGGGCCAAAGAACTGAATAGACATTTCTCCAAAGAAGACATACAGATGGCTAACAAACACATGAAAAGATGCTCAATATCACTCATTATCAGAGAAATGCAAATCAAGACCACAATGAGGTACCATTTCACACCAGTCAGAATGGCTGCAATCCAAAAGTCTACAAGCAAGAAATGCTGGAGAGGGTGTGGAGAAAAGGGAACCCTCTTACACTGTTGGTGGGAATGCAAACTAGTACAGCCACTATGGAGAACAGTGTGGAGATTCCTTAAAAAACTGGAAATAGAACTGCCTTATGACCCAGCAATCCCACTGCTGGGCATAAACACAGAGGAAACCAGAATTGAAAGAGACACATGTACCCCAATGTTCATTGCAGCACTGTTTATAATAGCCAGGACATGGAAGCAACCTAGATGTCCATCAGCAGATGAATGGATAAGAAAGCTGTGGTACATATACACAATGGAGTATTACTCAGCTATTAAAAAGAATACATTTGAATCAGTTCTAATGAGGTGGATGAAGCTGGATCCAATTATACAGAGTGAAGTAAGCCAGAAAGAAAAACACCAATATAGTATACTAACACATATATATGAAATTTAGAAACATAGTAATGATAACCCTGTATGCGAGACAGCAAAGGAGACACAGATGTATAGAACGGACTTTTAGACTCTGAGGGAGAGGGAGAGGGTGGGATGATTTGGAGAATGGCATTGAAACATGTATACTATCATGCAAGAAATAAATCGCCAGTTCTATGTTTGATACAGGATACAGGATGCTTAGGGCTGGTGCACGGGGATGATCCAGAGAGATGATATGGGGTGGGAGGTTGGATGGGGTTCAGGATTGGGAACTCATGTACACCCGTGGTGGATTTATGTTGATGTATGGCACAACCAATACAGTATTGTAAAGTAAAATAAAGTAAAAATTAAAATTAAAAGAGAGAGAGAGAGAGAGAGAAAATGATTGGTTCCAATTGGAAAAGGAATGTGTCAAATTTGTGTATTGTCACTCTGCTTGTTTAACTTATAGGCAGAGTTCAATTGAGTTCAGTTCTGTTGCCCAGTCATGTCCAATTCTTTGAGACCCCATGGACTGTAGCATGCCAGGCTTCCCTGTCCATCACCAACTCCTGGGGTTTACTCAGACTCATGTCCATTGAGTTGGTGATGCCACCCAACCATCTCATCCTATGTTGTCTCCTTCTCCTCCTGTCTTCAATCTTTCACAGCATCAGGGTCTTTTCGCACAAATCAGCTGTTCACATCAGATGACGAAAATACTGGAGTTTCAGTTTCAGCATCAGTCCTCCAATGAATATTCAGGACTGATTTCTTTAGAATGGATTGATTGGATCTCCTTGTTGTCCAAAGGACTGTCGAGAGTCCTCCAACACCATAGTTCAAAAGCATCAGTTCTCTGGCACTTAGCTTTCTTTATAGTCCAACTCTCACATCTACCGTTACAACTGGAAAAACCATAGCCTTGTCTAGGTGGATCTTTGTCGGCAAAATAATGTCTCTGCTTTTTAATATGCTGTCTAGGTTGATCATAGCTTTCCTTCCAAGGAGATAGCTGCTTTTAATTCCATGGCTGCAGTCACCATCTGCAGTGATTTTGGAGCCTCAAAATATAAAGCCTCTCACCGTTTACATTGTTTCCCCATTTATTTATCATGAAGTAATCGAACCGGATACCATGATCTTAGTTTTCTGAATTTGAGTTTTAAGCCAACTTTTTTACTCTCCTCTTTCACCATCATCAAGAGGTTCTTTAGTTCTTCTTTGCTTTCTGCCATAAGTATGTTGTCATTTACATATCTGAGGTTATTGATATTTCTCCCATCAATCTTGATTGTAACTTGTGCTTCATCAAGTCCAGCATTTCTCGTGATATACTCTGTGTATAAGTTAAATAAGCAGGGTAACAATATACAATTTTGACGTACTCCTTTCCCAACTTGGAACCAATCTGTTCTTCCACATCCAGTTCTAACTGTTGCTCCTTGGTCTGCATACAGATTTCTCAGGAGGCTGGTCAGGTGGTCTGGTATTCCCATCTCTTTAAATTTTCGACAGTTTGTTGTGATCCACATAGTCAAAGGCTTTGGCATCGTCAGTAAAGAATAAATAGATGTTTTCTGGAACTCACTTGTTTTTCTGATGATCGACCGGATGTTGACAATTTTATCTCTGGTTCCTCTGCCTTTTCTAAACCCAGCTTGAAGATGTGGAAGTTTGCAGATGATGTATGGTTGAAGCCTAGCTTGGAAAATTTTGAGCATTACTTTGCTAGTGTGTGAGATGAGTACAATCATGCAATGGTTTGAGCATTCTTCGGCATTGCCTTTCTTTGGGATTCGAATGAAATTTGACCTTTCTCAGGCCTGTGGCCACTGCTGAGATTTCCAAATTTGTTGACTTATTGAATGCAGCACTTTAACAGCATCGTCTTTTAGGATTTGAAATAGCTCAACTGTAATTCCATCACCTCCACTAGCTTTGTTTTTATTGATGCTTCCTACAGCCCACTTGGCTTCGCATTCCAGGAGGTCTTGCTATATGTGAGTGATCACACCATCGTGGTTATTTGGGTCATGAAAATTTTTTTTCTATAGTTCTGTGTATTTTTGCCACCTCTTCTTATTATCTTCTTCTTCTTTTAGATCCATACCATTTCTGTCCTTTTTTGCATCTATCTTTTCAGGAAATGTTCCCTTGGTGTCTCTAATTTTCTTGAAAGATCTCTAGTCTCCCATTTTATTGCTATCCTCTAATACTTTGCATTGATCACTGAGGAAAGGCTTTCCTATCTGTCCTTGCTATTGTTTGGAACCCTTCATTAAAATAGGTGTATCTTTTCTTTTCTCCTTTGCCTTTCACTTCTCTTCTTTTCACAGCTATTTGTAAGGCCTCCTTACACAACCATTTTGCTTGTTAGCATTCTTTATTCTTGTGGGTGGTCTTGATCACTGCCTCCTGTACAATGGCATCATGCAAAATGCTTGGCTGGGTGAATCACAAGCTGGAATCAAGATTGCTGGGAGAAATATCAATAATCCCAGATATGCAGATGACACCACCTTTATGGCATAAAGTGAAGAGGGAATAAAAAGCTTCTTGATGAAAGTGAAAGAAGAGAGTGAAAAAGCTGACTTAAAACTCAACATTTGGAAAACTAAGGTCATGGCATTCGGTCCAATCACTTCATGGAAAATAGATAGGGAAACAATGGAAACAGTGACAGATTTTATTTTGTCTAAAATCACTGAAGATGGTGACTGCAGCCATGAAATTAAAAGAAGCTTGCTCCTTTGTAGGAAAGCTATGACCAACCTAGACAGCATATTAAAAAGCAAAAACATTACTTTGCCAACAAAGATCTGTCTAGTCAAAGCCATGGTTTTTCCAGTAATCATGTATGGATATGAGAGTTGAACTGTTTAGAATGCTGAATACCAAAGAATTGGTGCTTTTAAACTGTGGTGTTGGAGAAGACTCGTGAAAATCCCTTGGTCTGCAAGGAAATCCAACCAATCCATCCTAAAGGAATCAGTCTGATTATTCATTGGAGGACTGATGCCAAAGCTGAAACTCCAATACTTTGACCACCTAATGCTAACAGCTGACTCGTTTGAAAAGACCCTGCTGCTGTGAAAGATTGAAGGCAGGAGGAGAAGTGGACAGCAGAGGATGAGATGTTTGGATGGCATCACCCAATCGATGGACATGAGTTTGAGCAAGCTCTGGGGGTTGGTGATGGCAGAGAAACCTAGTGTGCTGTGGTCCATGAGGTCACAAAGTGTTGGACACTACTAAGCAACTGAACTGAACTGAAATGAATATATATGTGTGTGTGTGTGTGTGTGTGTGTGTGTGTATCAGATTCACTTTGTGTTCATCTGAAATAAGCACAACTTTGTAAATCAAGTATACTCTAATAAAAATTCCTAAAATGAAAAAAAAAAAAAGAATTTAATGCAGTATCTAATACCTACTTTAGGAAAACAACTTCACGACATTGTGAAGTAGGATATGGCTCATAAACTAGATTCAGAAAGTATTTTCTGAAAGAAAAGAACTTTCAGTATAGTTCTTGAAAATCTCAAGATAGAAAGTTTCATGCTCAAGCATCTTCTATTCATTTCTTGCAGTAATTTAACTCAGATTCAGAAGTGAAACTTTGGTATGATTATAGTGTCTACCTTTTGAGATGAAGGATTAAGTAAACTCATGACACATAAAGTTTGTGGACTAATATCAGATCTGTCGTACCCACTAAGTCATCCTGGACAAATACTGAAAGCTTTTTCTAAGTAATTACAAAATTACTATGACTGAAGTATGCATCATTATTGTGTATGTCGCAAGGAAAGAAAATCACTGAAAACTTTGGCACATATAGCTCTTGTCACCTAGAATTTTACATTATATTATTGAAAGGATTTTTTTTAAAGGAGCTTAATTGAGGTAAAGACATATGATAAATTACACTCAAACAATTTAGTAAGTTCTAAAGTATGTATACACTTGAGAAACTATCATCCTCCTTAAGATAATGACATCTCCGTCACCCCCAGAATGTCCTTAGATCCTGATGCTCTTTCTACCTCCTGGAAAACCAATCATCTGATTCTGTTAAATAGATTAGTCTGCCTTTCCTAGAGTTTTAAATAAAAAGAATCATACAGCTTGTATTCTTTTTTGTCTCGCTTTTTTTCAGCCTAATTATTTCATCCACGTTATTATGTATACCAATAGTTCATGCCTTGTTTATTGTTGACACATTGCATTGAATGTATTGCTACTACAATGTTTATCCATTCATCTGTTGATGGAAGTTTTGGTTATTTCTAGTTTCTGGTTGTTACCAATAAAACTGTTTTGAACAGTTTTCTACAGGTTCCTTGTATAGACATATAGTTTCATTTTCCCCTGGGTAAATACCTCCAGTGGAATAGATGGGTCATATGGCCAGTGTATGTTTAACATTTTTAAATTTTATTTTAATTAAGGCTAACTACTTAACAATATTGTAGTGGGCCTTGCCATACAGTGATATGAATCAGCCATGAGTGTACATGTGTTCCCCATCCTGAACCTCCTCCCACCTCCATCCCCATCCCATCCCTCTGGGTCATCCCAGTGCACGAGCCCTGAGCATGAGCACCTTGTCTCATGCATTGAACCAAGACTGTCAATCTGTTTAACATATGATAATATACATGTTTCAATGCTCTTCTCTCAAATTATCCCACCCTCACCTTCTCCCACAGAGTCCAAGAGACTGTTCTATACCAAGAGACTGTTCTATACATCAGTGTCTCTTTTGCTGCCTCACATATAGGGTAATTGTTATCATCTTTCTAAATTCCATATATATGCGTTATTATACTGTATTGATGTTTTTCATTCTGACTTACTTCACTCTGTATAATAGGCTCCAGTTTCATCCACCTCATTAGAACTGATTCAAATGTATTCTTTTTAATGGCTGAGTAATATTCCATTGTGTATATGTACCACTGCTTTCTTATCTATTTGTCTGCCAATGGACATCTAGGTTGCTTCCATTCCCTATTATAAACAGTGCTGGAAAACACTTTTTAAAGCTGTTATAAATGTGAATATTTGTCTTCTGTCACACTTATGATCACAAGATGGAAAATATTTGGTTGACCAAAAGGTTCAATTAGTTTTTTCATAATATCTTACAAAAAAATTCAAACAAACTTTTTGGCTAACCCAACATAAGCACCATGAACTAATAAAGTTATATTCCTCACATTTTTCCCATTCAGAGTTGACTTCTCTGAATTTTTTTTTTCAATTCATCTTGACCATAAGTTTCCCCACATTAGTATCATCTGTGCTAAACAGGAGCTTTAAGAATGTCACATTTCTTGAAAGAATCCCATACTTCTCTCTGTGAAGTTATCTTCTGACTTACTGACATATCCCTATGCAAGTTTTTATGCATATATTACCAGAAAGTGTCTACAGAAGACTTTAGACCAAGTTCACACATGTATACACAGAAACAAGACTATTGTGATTGACTTCTGAACAATAGTGTTTTACATTATCAATTCTAAGATGAACTTCAATTTGAAAAATGTGGAAATTCTAGCATCAGTGGAATTCATTACTTTTTTGGTGACCACCCTATTTGTTAGTGTAAAATTATAGTGGATCTTCTGTTGTGTTCTGTTCCATTATTGAGGAAATATATTTAAATGTAGTTTCATATAAGTTTACCAACTATATTCACTTTCTACCCAACTTTTAGAGATATTAGAGATTCTAAGGAACCACTGGAATTCTTAGATTGTATCAATAAATGTAATTTTATTAACTCTGCCTCAAGAAATCCACAGATAAGGAAGATAGAAATGGCTTAGTGGAAAGTTTGAATTGGACCAGAAGCTTTCTAAAGACTTAGAAGAAGCTGTATCTTGCAAATTTCTGCCCTAATCTTAGAAATATGACTGATATCCTCTGTGTCATTCCAAATTTAATACTTCAGTCTGTTACAAGTGTATATCTATATTTTTCTTCTTCCCCTTTCTTTCTTTTAATAAAATGGATAGTGATAATACAAATCATTTTACAGTTTGCAGTGGATAATATATGCATTATAAGCTACATAAATTGGTTTTCTCTGCCTACATGCTACTGTGACCAATTCTACTTTTAAAATTGAAATGGGCTTTGGTGTCAATTGGTGAATGTATTAAGGGAATAAGAAACCTACATAATTCATAATTTAGAATGTTGACTGAAATTGTACCTAGAGTTTCAAGCTCCAGAAAGGCTAAATGAATTGAATGCCAATTTTGATCTCAAATATGTGAGTCATACTTCCGCTGGATTCCATCTTCTCTTCTGGCTTGAATACAAGACAGAGTGATGGGTTCTTGTCCCATAGTATGATCTGAGACTTACGGATGTTTGCAATAACATCTTTCATAGGATTCTAATGGCTAGGCCAGCTTCTGTGAAATCTCAGTACAGGTGGTTCAGAAGGTTGTGTGAAATCATATCATCCCTGCTATTAGAGTAGTGTGTGAGGACTCAGAGCTTAACACTGTGTTCTCTGTGCCTGTGACATTGTGTCTTACTGTGTCCTCTGTGCTTGCAACATTGTGTCATACTCTGCCTTCTGTGTCTCTGACTTCATGTCATACAGTGCCCTCTGTGCCTGTGACACCATGTCATACTTTGCCCTTTTTGTTACCTGTGACATCATGTCATACTGTGCCCACTGTGCCTGTGAAATCATGTCATACTGTGTCCTCTGTGTCTATGACTTCATGTCATACTCTGCCTTCTGTGCCTGTGACATTGTGTCATAATCTGCCCTCTGTGCCTGTGACATCATGTCATACTGTGTCCTCTGTGCCTGAGACATCGTGTTGTACTGTGCCTATCTCCTCTCCTCTCTTAATCCTATGCACTCAAGGCTGTCTGGTTGGTTCTTTTATTTGCCATTTTAGAGTTTAGGTCACTCCTTGTCTAATGCTGATCTGTTTAAGGTCTGCCACTCTGGCTTTTGTTCTTGTTCTCATTGTTGTTTGTGGTTTTCTTTAGTAAAAATGTTAGTGAGGAATGACATTCACAGTATAAATCATAATGGATTTTAATGTCTACACTGACATGAAGAGGGAGAGGGATGTGACAAATCATTTAACTGTTATGAGAACTCCAAATAAAATAAAAAGAATAGAATAACCCACTATGCTTTAAGATGTGGAGTTTAAAGTAGGCCATCTTTTCTTAAGGAGTGAACTTTGGTCTTGGAAGAAGGAGTTTTCTTGAGTTACACTAATGTCCAAAGCAATAGTACCTAAGAAATGCGATCCTGATCCTGGAAGCCAGAAATGTGTTCCAGGTCATCTGTATCTCTAATTCCAAGTCTCCAGGCCCCAGGAATTATCTTTCTCATGGAAGGCATGAATGTAATATGGAGAATATACCCTATGATTATGGAACATAAAAACAAGGCTTTGCTTTTTTAGACATCCATGGGAATACAGTATGCAGTTCTATGACTTTGTAGACAGAGCTCTTAGAAACTGCCCTGGTGCTATCTGGCAGGACTGTTATGGCTGTGAAAAGGAGCTAAGTGAGGAAGGAGCATGTGGTCCTCTATGCTGGGGGGAGGATATTGGTTTAGCCAACACAGGTACAATCATCATTCAACTGTGTCCTCTCTTAGACACAGCATAGAGTGTTGGTGTATGTTGTATTCACTGTCTTCATCTTTCAAAACTATGGTATATAAAGGTTCACAAACAGATATATATATATATATATATATATATATATATATATATATATATAGAGAGAGAGAGAGAGAGAGAGAGAGAGAGAGAGAGCGGGGG
>SJXQ01009115.1:141982-153085 GCA_006408695.1 Aepyceros melampus
AGAGAGAGAGAGAGAGAGAGAGAGAGAGAGAGATTGGCCTAAAACACACAAACAATTGTACTCACTTCACCTGTTTCTATGACTATCTTTACCCTATGGATTTCAGGCCTGGCAGTGGGTTATACAATTCAAACTGTGAGTGTCAAGAGGATAAATGGGCCCAGTGAACTGATGATGGAGTCTGTCAAATGGAAAGAAGTCAGTCAAGGATTCCCTCAAGAGCTAGCCAGTCTCTGGAAAGTTTGAAGACAAAGACACACACAAAAAAGAAAGAACAACAACAACAACAAAAAACCTCTCTTGAATGCAAATATGTGATTAACATTCTTTATCACTTGCATGTATCAACCTTGTCTTCTAATATCCAGAAGCCATGTCTTTCAAAAAAGTTATATGGGGATCCTGCAGATACACTGCCAGGAGATGTGGAGCTACCATATGACCCACCAATTTTGCACTTGGCCACATAGTCAAAGAAAAACATTATTTGAAAGGATGTATGCACCACATTGTTCATTTCAACACCATTATGGAAGCAACCTAAATGTTCATCAAGAGATGAATTGATAAAGAAGATGCAGTACATATATAAAGTGAAATATTACTCTGCCATTAAAAAGAATGAAATAATATCATTTGCAGGAGGAATGATGTACTTGGAGATTATCAGACTAAATGAAATAAGTCAGAAAGAGAAAAGTAAATATCATATATCATATTATACGTGGAATCTAAACAAATGATACAATTAACTTATTTACAAAACAGAATCAGAGAACAAACCTATGGCTACTAAAGGAATAAAGTTTGGGAGAGGGCTACATTGAAAGTTTGGGATTGATATATTTTTAATATAGCGGTATATATACTACTATATTAAAAATAAAATGTTTTTCCATGAAAAAAAAAAAGTTGTGAAAAAAGAAAATGGAACATGTGAGGCACAGGTTGTTGTTGTTCAGTCAGTAAGTTTTGTCCAACTCTTTGAGATCCCATGAACTATAGCATGTCAGGCTCTTCTCCTTCCACTATCTCCTGGAGTTTGCTCAGATTCATGTGCATTTAGTTGGTGATACTATCTAACCATCTCATCCTCAGCTGCCCCATTCTCCGTTTGCATTTAATCTTTCTAAGCATCAGGGACTTTTCCAATGAGTTGATTCTTCACATCAGGTGTCCAAAGTATTGGACCTTCAGCTTCAGCATCAGTTATTTCAGGGTTTATTTCTTTTAGGATTGACTAGTCTGATCTCCTTGTAGTGCAAGGGACACTCAAGGGTCTTCTGCAGCATTGCAATTCAAAAGCATTAATTCTTCAATGCTCAGACCTCTTTATGGTCCAAATGCCCTATCACATCTGTATAAAACTACTGGAAAAACAATATCTTTGACTATATATATATATTTGTTATCAAAGTGATGTCTCTGCTTTTTAATATGCAGTCTAGGTTTGTCATAGCTTTGCTTCCAAGGAGCAAGTGCCTTTAATTTCACGGCTGAAGTCACAATCTGCAGTAATTTGGAGACCAAGAAAATGAAATGTGTCACTGCTTCCACTTTTTCCCCTTCTATTTACCATGAAGTGATGGAACCAGATGCTATGATCTTAGTTTTGAATGTAGATTTTCAAGCTAGTTTTTGCACTGTCCTCTTTCACCCTCAAGAAGCTCTTTAGTTTCTCTTCAATTTTTGCCATAAGTGTGATATCAGCTGTTATTGATATTTCTCCCAGCATTCATGATTCCAGTTTGAAGTTCATCCATTCTGGCAATTCTCATGATACATTCTGCATATAAGTTAAAAGGAGGGTGACAATATACAGCCTTGATATATTCCTTTCCCAATTCTGAACCAGTAAATTGTTCCATGGTCAGTTCTAACTGTTGCTTCTTGATCTGCATACAGGTTTCTCAAGAGACAGTCAAGACTGTGTCATACTCAATCACTTAAACAATTTTCCACAATTTGTTGTGCTCCACACAGTAAAAGGTTTAGCATACAAAATGAAGCAGAAATACATGTGTTGTTGTTGTTGTTGTTGTTGTTTGCTTTTTCTGAAATTACCTTGTTTTTTCCATGATCCAATGAATGTTAGTAATTTGATCCCTTGTACATTTGCCTCTTTGAAACCCAGTGTGCATTTCTAGAAGTTCTCAATCACATACTATTGAAGCCTACCTGGAAGGATTTTGAGCATCATCTTGCTAGCATGTGAAATGAATGAAATTTTATGGTAGTTTGAACATTCTTTGGCATTTCCCATTTTTGAGATTGAAATGAAAATTGACTGATTCCAGTCCTGTGGCTATGGGTCAGTTTTCAATTCTCACAGATTTGGTGCAGCACTTAACAGCATCATCATATAGGGTTTTAAATAGCCCACCTGGAATTCTGTCACCTCTGCTAGCTATGTTTGTAATAATGCTTCCTAAGTTTCACTTGACTTCACACTCCAAGGCGTCAGACTCTAGGTGAGTGATCACAGCATCATGGTTATCTGGGTCAACAAAACCTATCTTGCTTAGTTATTCTATGTATTCTTGCCACCTCTTCTTAATCTCTTCTGCTACTGTTAAATCCTTACTGTTTCTGTCCATTAAGGTGCCCATGCTTGAATTAAATGTTTCCTTGATATCTCCAATTTTTTTGAAGGGATCTTTAGTCTTTCCCATTCTTTTCTTTTCCTCTTTTTTTAAATTTAAATTTATTTATTTTAATTGGAGGCTAATTACTTTGCAATATTGTATTGGTTTTGCCATACATCAACATGAATCTGCCATGGGTGTACGTGTGTTCTCCATCCTGAAACACCCTCTCACCTCCCTCCCCATACCATTGCTCTGGGTCATCCCAGTGGACCAGCCCCAAGCATCCTGTATCCTGCATTGAAACTGGAATGGCGATTCATTTTTTATATGATATTATACAGGTTTCAATGCCATTCTCCCAAATCATCCCACCCTCTCCTTCTCCCACAGAGTCCAAAAGGCTGTTCTATACATCTGTGTCTCTTCTGCAGTCTTGCATACAGGGTTATCATTACCATCTTTCTAAATTTCATATATAGCATTAGGATACTGTATTGGTGTTTTTCTTTCTGGCTTACTTCACTCTGCATAATTGGCTCCAGTTTCATCCACCTCATAGAACTGATTCAAATGTATTCTTTTTAATGGCTGAGTAATACTCCATTGTGTATATGCACCACAGCTTTCTTATCCATTCACCTGCTGATGGACATCTAGGTTGCTTCCATGTCTGGGCTATTATAAACATTGCTGCTGTGAACATTGGGGTACACGTGTCTCTTTCAAATCTGCTTTCCTTGATGTGTATGCCCAGCAGTGGGATTGCTGGGTCATCAGTTCAGTTCAGTCACTCAGTCGTGTCCGACTCTTCACAACCCCATGAATCGCAGCACATCAGGCCTCCCTTTCCATCACCAAATCCCGGAGTTCATTCAGACTCACAGCCATCGAGTCAGCGATGCCATCCAGCCATCTCATCCTCAGTCGTCCCCTTCTCCTCCTGGCCCCAATCCCTCCCAGCATCAGAGTCTTTTCCAATGAGTCAACTCTTCGCATGAGGGGGCCAAAGTACTGGAGTTTCAGCTTTAGCATCATTCCTTCCAAAGAAATGCCAGGGCTGATCTTACAGAATGGACTGGTTGCATCTCCTTGTAGTCCAAGGGACTCTCAAGAGTCTTCTCCAACAGCACAGTTCAAAAGCATTAATTCTTCAGCGCTCAGCCTTCTTCACAGTCCAACTCTCACATCCATACATGACCACAGGAAAAACCATGGCCTTTACTAGACGGACCTTAGTCGACAAAGTAATGTCTCTGCTGGGTCATAACGCAGTTCTATTTCCAGTTTTTTAAGGAATCTCCATACTGTTCTCCATAGTGGCTGTACTGGTTTGCATTCCCACCAACAGTGTAAGAGGGTCCCCTTTTCTCTGCACCCTCTCCAGCATTTATTGCTTGCAGACTTTTGGATTGCAACCATTCTGACTGGTGTGAAATGATACCTCATTGTGCTCTTGATTTTCATTTCTCTGATAATGAGTGATGTTAAGCATCTTTTCATTGTTTGTTGGCCATCTGTGTGCCTTCTTTGGAGAAATATCTATTTAGTTCTTGGGCCCATTTTTTGATTGGGTCATTTATTTTTCTGGAATTGAGCTGCAGGAATTGCTTGTATATTTTTCAGATTAATTCTTTGTCCCTTGCTTCATTTGCTATTATTTTCTCCCATTCTGAAGGCTGTCTTTTCACCTTGCTTATAGTTTCCTTTGTTGTGCAGAAGCTTTTAATTTTTTAATTAATTTTTATTTTTTAGTTTGTTTTACTTTACGATACTGTATTCGTTTTGCTGTACATTGACATGAATCAGCCACGAGTGTACATGAACTCCCAATTCCGACCCCCACCTCCCCCCTCTTGCCCCACACCTTCTCTCTGGATTATCCCCATGCATCAGTCCCAAGCATCCTGCATCCTGCATTGAACCTAGACGGGCGATTTTAATTAGGTCCCATTTGTTTATTTTTGCTTTTATTTCCATTACTCTGGGAGGTGGGTCATAGAGGATCCTGCTGTGATTTATGTCAGAGAGTGTTTCACCTGTGTTCTCCTCTAGGAGTTTTATAGTTTCTGTTCTTACATTTAGATCTTTAATCCATTTTGAGTTTATTTTTGTGTATGGTGTGAGAAAGCGTTCTAGTTTCATTCTTTTGCAAGTGGTTGACCAGTTTTCCCAGAACTGCTTGTTAAAATTATGGTCTTTTCTGTATATATATTCTTGCCTCCTTTGTCAAAGATAAGGTGTCCATAGCTGCATAGATTTATCTCTGGGCTTTCTATTTTGTTCCATTGATCTATATTTCTGTCTTTGTGCCAGTACCATACTGCCTTGATAATGGTGGCTTTCTAGTAGAGCCCGAAGTCTGGCAGCTTGATTTTTCCATTTCCAGTCTTCTTTCTCAAGATTGCTTTGGCTATTTGAGTTTTTTGTTTTGTTTTGTTTTGTTTTGTATTTCCATATCGAAGAAGGCAATGGCAACCCACTCCAGTACTCTTGCCTTGAAAACCCTGTGGACAGAGGAGCCTGTTTGTGAAATTATTTGTTCTAGCTCTGTGAATAATACTGTTGGTAGCTTGATAGGGATTGCATTGAATCTACAGATTGCTTTGGGTAGTATACTCATTTTCACTATACTGATTCTTCCAATCCATGAACATGGTATATTTCTCCATCTATTAGTGTCCTTTTTAATTTCCTTCATCAGTGTTTTATAGTTTTCTATTTATAGGTTTTTAGTTTCTTTAGGTAGATGTATTCCTAAGTATTTTATTCTTTTTGTTGCAATGGTGAATGTAATTGTTTCCTTAATTTCTCTTTATATTTTCTCACTATTAGTATATAGGAATGCAAGGATTTCTGTGTATTGATTTTATATCCTGAAATTTTACTATATTCATTGATTAACTCTAGTAATTTTCTGGTGGAATCTTTAGGGTTTTCTATATAGAGGATCATGTCATCTGCAAACAGTGAGAGTTTTACTTCATCTTTTCCAATCTGGATTACTATTATTTCTTTTTCTTTTCTGATTTCTGTGGCCAAAACTTCCAAAAGTATCCTGAATAATGGTGGTGAAAGTGGGTAACCTTGTCTTGTTCCTGACGTTAGGGGAAATGCTTTCAATTTTTCACCATTTAGGATAATCTTTGCTGTGGGTTTGTCATATATAGCTTTTATTATGTTGAGGTATGTTCCTTCTATTCCTGCTTTCTGGAGAGTTTTATCATAAATGGTGTTGAATTTTGTCAAAGGCTTTCTCTGCATCTATTTAGATAATCATATGTCTTTTATTTTTCCATTTATTAATGTGGTCTATTACATCAATTGATTTGAGGATATTGAAGAATCCTTGCATCCCTGGGATACAGCCCACTTGATCATGATGTGATCTTTTAATATGTTGTTGGATTCTGATTGCTAGAATTTTGTTAAAGATTTTTGCATCTATGTTCATCAGTGGTATTGGTCTGTAATTTTCTTTTTTGTGGCATCTTTGTCAGGTTTTGGTATTAGGGTTACGGTTGCCTCATAGAATGTGTTTGGAAGTTACCTTCCTCTGCAATTTTCTGGAAGAGCTTGACTAGCATATGTGCTAGCTGTTCTCTAACTCTTTGATAAATTTCAGCTGTGAAGCCGTCTGGACCTGGGCTTTTGTCTGCTGGAAGATTTCTGATTACAGTTTCAATTTCTGTGCTTGTGATGGGTCTGTTAAGATTTTCTATTTCTTCCTGGTTCAGTTTTTGAAGTTGTGCTTTTCTAAGAATTTGTCCATTTCTTCCAAGTTGTCCATTTTATTGGCATATAATTGCTGATGGTAGTCTCTTATGATCCTTTGTATTTCTGTGTTGTCTGTTGTGATTTCTCCATTTTCATTTCTGATTTTATTGATTTGATTTTTCTCCCTTTGTTTCTTGATGAGTCTGGCTAATGGTTTGTCTATTTTATCTATCCTTTCAAAGAACCAGCTTTTGGCTTTATTGATTTTTGCTATGGTCTCTTTTGTTTCTTTTGAATTTATTTCTGCCCTAATTTTTAAGATTTCTTTCCTTCTACTAACCCTAGGGTTCTTCATTTCTTCCTTTTCTAGTTGCTTTAGGTGTAGAGTTATTTATTTGACGTTAATATTGTTTCATGAGCTATGCCTGTATTGCTATGAACTTTCCCAGTAGCACTGCTTTTACAGTGTCCCACAGGTTTTGGCTTGTTGTGTTTTCATTTTCATTTGTTTCTATGCATGTTTTGATTTCTTTTCTTTTTTTTTTACTTCTGTGATTTGTTGGTTATTCAGCAGCGTGTTGTTCAGCCTCCATATGTTGGAATTTTTAATAGTTTTTTCTCCTGTAATTGACATCTAATCTTATTGCATTGTAATCAGAAAAGATGCTTGGAATGATTTCAATTTTTTTCAATTTATCAAGGCTAGATTTATGTACCAGGATGTGTTGTCCTTCTTTGTCTCTCTTCATAGCTTTTGTTTTAAAGACTATTTTATGTGATATAATTGTTGCTACACCTGCTTTATTTTGGTCTCTATTTGTATGGAATATCTTTGGCCAGCCCTTCACTTTCGTCTATATGTGTCCCCTGTTTTGAGGTGAGTCTCTTGTAGACAACATATATTGGGGTCTTGTTTTTGTATCCACTCAGTGGGTCTTTGTCTTTTGGTTGGAGCATTCAACCCATTTATGTTTCAGGTAATTATTGATAAGTATGATCCTGTTCCCAGTTACTTTATTGTTTTGGGTTCGAGTTTATACATGCTTTTTGTGTTTCTTGTTTAGAGAATATCATTTAGCATTTGTTGGAGAGCTGATTTGGTAGTGCTGAATTCTCTCAGCTTTTGCTTGTCTGTAAAGCTTTTGATTTCTCCTTCATATTTGAATGAGATTCTTGCTGGGTACAGTAATCTGGGCTGTAGGTTATTTTCTTTCATCACTTTAAGTATGTCTTGCCATTTGCTCCTGGCCTGAAGAGTTTCTATTGAAAGATTCCAGTTACTTTATTGTTTTGGGTTCGAGTTTATACATGCTTTTTGTGTTTCTTGTTTAGAGAATATCATTTAGCATTTGTTGGAGAGCTGATTTGGTAGTGCTGAATTCTCTCAGCTTTTGCTTGTCTGTAAAGCTTTTGATTTCTCCTTCATATTTGAATGAGATTCTTGCTGGGTACAGTAATCTGGGCTGTAGGTTATTTTCTTTCATCACTTTAAGTATGTCTTGCCATTTGCTCCTGGCCTGAAGAGTTTCTATTGAAAGATCAGCTGTTATCCTTATGGGAATCCCCTTGTGTGTTTGTTGTTTATCCCTTACTGCTTTTAATATTTGTTCTTTGTGTTTGATCTTTATTAATTTGATTAATATGTGTCTTGAGGTGTTTGGCCTTGGGTTTATCCTGTTGGGATTCTCTGGGTTTCTTGGACTGGGTGATTATTTACTTCTCCATTTTAAGGAAGTTTTCAACTATTATCTCCTCAAGTATTTTCTCACGGTCTTTCTTTTTGTCTTTTTCTTCTGGGACTCCTAAGTTCAGTTCAGTTCAGTTCAGTTGCTCAGTCGTGTCCGACTCTTTGCAACCACATGAATCGTGGCACGCCAGGCCTCCCTGTCTATCACCATCTCCTGGAGTTCACTCAGACTCACGTCCATCGAGTCCGTGATGTTATCCAGCCATCTCATCCTCTGTCATCCACTTCTCCTCCTGCCCCCAATCCCTCCCAGCATCAGGGTCTTTTCCAATGAGTCAACTCTTCCCATAAGGTGCCCAAAGTACTGGAGCTTCAGTTTTAGCATCATTCCTTCCAAAGAAAGCCCAGGGTTGACCTCCCTCAGAATGGACTGGTTGGAGCTCCTTGCAGTCCAAGGGACTCTCAAGAGTCTTCTCCAACACCACAGTTCAAAAGCATCAATTCTTTGGTGCTCAGCCTTCTTCACAGTCCAACTCTCACATCCATACATGACCACAGGGAAAACCATAGCCTTGACTAGACGGACCTTAGTCGGCAAAGTAATGTCTCTGCTTTTGAATATACTATCTAGGTTGGGCATAACTTTTCTTCCAAGGAGTAAGCGCCTTTTAATTTCATGGCTGCAGTCACCATCTGCAGTGATTTTGCAGCCCAGAAAAATAAAGTCTGACACTGTTTCTACTGTTTCCCCATCTATTTCCCATGAAGTGATGGGACTAGATGCCATGATCTTCGTTTTCTGAATGTTGAGCTTTAAGCCAACTTTTTCAATCTCCTCTTTCACCTTCATCAAGAGGCTTTTTAGCTCCTCTTCACTTTCTGCCATAAGGGTGGTGTCATCTGCATATCTGAGGTTATTGATATTTCTCCCAGCAATCTTGATTCCAGCTTGTATTTCTTCCAATCCAGCGTTTCTCATGATGTACTCTGCATATAAGTTAAATAAGCAGGGTGACAATATACAGCCTTGACGTACTCCTTTTCCTATTTGGAGCCTGTCTGTTGTTCCATGTCCAGTTCTAACTGTTGCTTCCTGACCTGCATACAGATTTCTCAAGAGGCAGATCAGGTGGTCTGGTATTCCCATCTCTTTCAGAATTTTCCACAGTTTATTGTGATCCACATAGTTAAAGGCTTTGGCATAGTCAATAAAGCAGAAATCAATGTTTTTTTGGAACTCTCTTGCTTTTTACATGATCCAGCAGATGTTGGCAATTTGATCTCCGGTTCCTCTGCCTTTTCTAAAACCAGCTTGAACATCAGGGAGTTCGCGGTTCATGTATTGCTGAAGTCTGCCTTGAGAATTTTGAGCATTACTTTACTAGCATGTGAGATGAGTGCAATTGTGCAGTAGTTTGAGCATTCTTTGGCATTGCCTTTCTTTGGAATTGGAATGAAAACTGACCTTTTCCAGTCCTGTGGCCACTGCTGAGGTTTCTAAATTTGCTGGCATATTGAGTGCAGCACTTTCACAGCATCATCTTTCAGGATTTGAAACAGCTCAACTGGAATTCCATCACCTCCAGTAGCTTTGTTTGTAGTGATGCTTTCTAAGGCCCACTTGACTTCACATTCCAAGATGTCTGGCTCTAGATGAGTGATCACATCATCATGATTATCTGGGTCATGAAAATCTTTTTTGTATTGTATAGTTCTTCTGTGTATTCTTGCCACGTCATCTTAATATCTTCTGCTTCTGTTAGGTCCAGACCATTTCTGTCCTTTTCATGTGGTAGCTATCCCACAGTCTGGTTTGCTAGCCCAAGTTAGTTCTCTCAGATTCCCTCGGGGAATTCAGGCCTGGTCCTTACTCTAAGCAATGCAGCAACACCTCCCTGCCCAGCCGTCACTTGCTATTTGCAGGTGCAGGCATCTGTGCTGCTTCTCCACTGGGGGAGTTACCGTTGGGCACATAATCTGTGGGTTTTAATTATTTATTTATTTGTCCTCCCAGTTATGTTGCCCTCTGTGCTTCCAAGGCTCACCACAGATTCAGCAGTGAGAGTGTTTCCTTGTGTTTGGAAACTTCTCTCTTTTTAAGACTCCCTTCCCGGGATGGAGCTCTGTCCCTACCTCTTTTGCTCTCTTTTTGTCATTTATATTTTTTTCTACCTCCTTTCGAAGACAATGGGCTGCTTTTCTGGGTGCCTGATGTCCTCTGCCAGCATTCAGAAGTTGTTTTGTGGAATTTACTCAGCATTTAAATTTTTTTTAATTAATTTTTATTTTTTAGTTTGTTTTGCCTTACAATACTGTATTCTTTTGCTATACATTGACATGAATCAGCCACGAGTGTACATGACCTTCCAATCCCGACCTCCACCTCCCCCCTCCCGCCCCACACCTTCTCTCTGGATTATCCCCATGCATCAGTCCAAAGCATCCTGCATCCTGCATCAAATCTAGACCGGCGATTCATTTCACTTATGATGTCATACATGTTACACTGCCACTCTGCCAAATCTTCCCACCCTCTCCCTCTCCCACAGTGTCCAAAAGGCTGTTCTATACATCTGTGTCTCTTTTGTTGTCTTGCGTACAGGTTTATCATTACCATCTTTCTAAATTCCATATATATGTGTAAGTATACTGTATTGGTGTTTTTCTTTCTGGGTTACTTCACTCTGTATAATCGGCTCCAGCTTCATCCACCTCATTAGAACTGATTCAAATGTATTCTTTTTAATGGCTGAGTAATACTCCATTGTGTATATGTACCACAGATTTCTTACCCATTCATCTGCTGATGGACATCTAGGTTGTTTCCATGTCCTGGCTATTATAAAGAGTGCTGCGATGAACATTGGGGTACTTACTAGAGCAAATCAATGAATATAGTAAAGTTGCAGGATATAAAATCAACACACAGAAATCCCTTGCATGCCTATACACTAATAATGAGAAAGTAGAAAAAGAAATTAAGGAATCAATTCCATTCACCATTGCAACAAAAAGGATAAAATACTTAGGAATATACTTAGGAAATACTTAGGAATACCTACCTAAAGAAACTAAACATATATATATATATATATATATATATATATAAAAGCT
>SJXQ01009115.1:153376-279769 GCA_006408695.1 Aepyceros melampus
AATCAAAAAATGGGCCAAAGAACTAAATAGACATTTCTCCAAAGAAGACATACGAATGGCTAACAAACACATGAAAAGATGCTCAACATCACTCATTATCAGAGAAATGCAAATCAAAACCACAATGAGGTACCATTTCACACCAGTCAGAATGGCTGCGATCCAAAAGTCAACAAGCAATAAATGCTGGAGAGGGTGTGGAGAAAAGGGAACCCTCTTACACTGTTGGTGGGAATGCAAATTAGTACAGCCACTATGGAGAACAGTGTGGAGATTCCTTAAAAAATTGCAAATAGAACTGCCTTATGATCCAGCGATTCCACTGCTGGGCATACACACCGAGGAAACAAGAATTAAATGTTCTTTTGATGAATTTGTGGGGGAGAAAGTGGTCCCCCCAGTCCTATTCCTCCACCAACTTAGGACCACCTCCCCTCTATTTCTTTATTTTAATTGGAGGCTAATTATTTACAATATTGTAGTCGTGTTTGCCACACATTGACATGAATCAGCTGTGAGTGTACATGTGTTCACCATCCTGAATCTCCTCCCACCTCCCTCCCATCCCATCCCTCAGGGTCATCCTGGTATACCAGCCCTGAGCACCCTGTCTCATGCATCAAACCTGGACTGGCAATCTGTTTTACATATGATAATATACATGGTTGAATGCTATTCTCTCAAATCATCCTATCCTCGCTTTCTCTCACAGAGTACAAAAGACTTCAATACATCTGTGTCTCTTTTTCTGTCTCGCATAAAAGGTCATAGTAATCATCTTTCTAGTGGTCAACCACTTGTGAAAGAATGAAACTAGAACAGTTTCTAACACCGTATACAAATATAAACTCAAAATGGATTAAAGATATAAATATAAGACCAGTAACTATAAAACTCCTGGAGGAAAACTTAGGCAAAATACTCTCTGACATAAATCACAGCAAGATCCTCTATGACCCATCTCCCATGGTAATGGAAATAAAGGCAAAAATAAACAAATGGGACCTAATTAAACATAAAAGTTTTTGCACAACGAAGAAACTATAAGAAAGGTGAAAAGACAGCATTCAGAATGGAGAAAATAATAGCAAATGAAGCAACTAAAAAAGAATTAATCTCAAAATATACAAGCATTTCCTGCAGCTCAATTCCAGAAAAATAAGTGACCCAATCAAAAATGGGCCAAAAAACTAAACAGACATTTCTCCAAAGAAACATACAGATGAACAAACACACGAAAAGATGCTCAATATCACTCATTATTAGAGAAATGCAAATCAAAACTACAATGAGGTAACATCTCATGCCTGTGAGAATGGCTGCTATCAAAAAGTCCTCTATTTCTTTGCATTGTTCACTTAAGAAAGCCTTCTTATTTCTGCTCTCTATTCTTTGGAACTCTACATTCATTTTGGTATATCTTTCCCTTTCTCCTTTGCCTTTCATTTCTCTTCTCTCCCCATCTATTTGTAAAGCCTCCACAGACAACCTTTTGCCTTCTTGCCTTTCTTTTTGTTTGGCATGGTTTTGCTCACTGCCTCCTGTACAATGTTATGAACCTCTGTCCATAGTTCTTCAGACATTTTGTCTACCAGATCTAATCCCTTTAATCTATTCATCACCTCTACTATATAATCATAAGGGATTTGATTTAGGTCGTACATGAATGGCCTAGTGGTTTTGCCTAATTTCTTCAATTTAAGTTTTAATTTTCCAGTAAGAATCTCCTGATGTGTACCACAGTTAGCTCCAGGCTTTGTTTTAACTGACTGTAGAGAGATTCTCCATCTTTGGCTGCAAAAAGCATAAACAATCTGATTCCAATATTGACCATTTTGTGATATTCATGTGTAGAGTTGTCTCTTGGATCATTGGAAAAGGGTGTTTGTTAAGATCAGCATGTTCACTTGACAAAACTCTGTTAGGTTTTGCCCTGCTTCATTTTGTACTACAATACAAAACTTTCCTGTTATTCTAGGTGTCGTTTGACTTTGCTTCCTACTTTTGCATTCCAATTCCATATGACGAAAATGATAACTTTCTTGATGTTAGTTTTACATGATGGTTTATGCCTTCATAGAACTGGTCAGTTTCTGCTTATTCAATATCAGAGTTGTGGTATAGATTTGGATTACTGTGATATTGAATGGTTGCTTTGGAAATGAAATGAGATCATTCTGTTGTTTTTGAGATTGCACCCAACTACTGCATTTTGGAGTCTTTTGTTGAGTATGAGGGCTATTGCATTTCTTCTCAGGGATTCTTGCACATAGTAGTAGATATAATGGTCATATAAATTATATTCTCCCATTCTTGTCCATTTTAATTCAAAGATTCCTAAAATGTCAATGTCCAATCCATTTCCTGCTTGAACATGTCAGATTTATCTTGATTCACAGACTTAGCATTCCAGGTTCCTATGCCATATTGTTCTTTAGAACACTGGATTTTCACCACCAGACACATCCACAGCTGAGCATAATTTCCACATTGGCAAGCACCCTCATTCTTCTGGAGCTATTAGTAATTGTCTTCTGCCTTTCACCAGTAGCATATTGGACACCTTCTACTCTGGAAGTGGCTAATCTTCCTGTGTACTATCCTTTTGCCTTTTCATACTGTCCATGGGGTTTTCTGTACAAGAATACTAGAGTGTGTTGCCATTTCTTTCTCCAGTTGACGACATTTTGTCAGAACTCCTCACTATGACCCATCTGACTTGGGTGTTTCTGCATGGCACAGCTCAAAATATCTTAATTGAGTTATGCAAGCCCCTTGGCCATGACAAAGTTGTGTTCCATAAAGGGGAGGTGCAGGCACAGATGCATATTTTTAGAGAAGTACTTATTGAGACACAAACTGATGGCAGGATTATGGCAAGAATGAAGAGGGAAAAGAAAGGTGGAGAGTCCCTGAAGCTTGAGAGGGTCTTCCTGAAGAAAGTGCATTTGTGTTTGGAAGAGTGGATAGATTAGGGATACTTCTTTGCCTTTCTCATTTACCCTCTGAGCCCAAGACTTTGTTGTTGTTTGTTTATGTTTTTGAGAGTTATTTTTATATGAAAGTAATACAAAAAAATATTTTGGAAACAATTTTAGATTTGCAGAAAATAGCATAGGTAGTACAGATATTTTAATATATCATCAGCTTCTTGTAACAGTAACAATCATATCATCACAGTATATTTATAAAAACTGAGAAGTTGACAGTGGTATAAATCTATTAAACGGATTTGATTTTCTTGATATTTTACCAGAATGTTTTCCAACTAAGATAATTTTTCTTTCCAATATTCAATCCAGGATCAGTTCAGTTCAGTTCAATCATTCAGTCATGTTCAACTCTTAGACCGGGCCACCCTGTCCATCAACAACTCCCAGAGTTCACCCAAACTCATGTCCATCAAGTCGGTGATGACATCCAGCCATCTTATCATCTTATCCGCTGTTGTCCCCTTCTCCCCCTGCCCCCAATTCCTCCCAGCATCAGGATCTTTTCCAATGAGTGAACTACTCACATGAGGTGGCCAAAACATTGGAGTTTCAGCTTTAGCATCAGTCCTTCCAATGAACACCCAGGGCTGATCTCCTTCAGAATGGACTGGTTGGATCTCCTTGCAATCCAAGGGACTCTCAAGAATCTTCTCCAACACCTCAGTTCAAAAGCATCAATTCTTTGGCACTCAGCTTTCTTCACAGTCCAACTCTTACATCCATACATGACCACTGGTTGCCCCCAATTCCTCCCAGCATCAGGATCTTTTCCAATGAGTGAACTACTCACATGAGGTGGCCAAAACATTGGAGTTTCAGCTTTAGCATCAGTCCTTCCAATGAACACCCAGGGCTGATCTCCTTCAGAATGGACTGGTTGGATCTCCTTGCAATCCAAGGGACTCTCAAGAATCTTCTCCAACACCTCAGTTCAAAAGCATCAATTCTTTGGCACTCAGCTTTCTTCACAGTCCAACTCTTACATCCATACATGACCACTGGAAAAACCATAGCCTTGACTAGATGGACCTTTGTTGGCAAAGTAATGTCTCTGCTTTTTAATATGCTGTAGAGATTGGTCATAACTTTCCTTCCAAGGAGTAAGAATCTTTTAGTTTCATGGCTGCAGTCACCATCTGCAGTGATTTTGCAGCCCAGAAAAATAAAATCTGGCACTGTATCTACTCTTTGCCCATCTATTTGCCATGATAGGACCAGATGCCATGGTCTTAATTTTCTGAATGTTGAGCTTTAAGCCAACTTTTTCACTCTCCACTTTCACTTTCATCAAGAGGCTTTTTAGTTCCTCTTCACTTTCTGCCATAAGGGTGGTGTCATCTGCATATTTGAGGTTATTGATATTTCTCCCAGCAATCTTGATTCCAGCTTGTGCTTCTTCCAGCACAGCGTTTCTCATGATGTAACTCTGCATATCACTTAAATAAGCAGGGTGACAATATACAGCCTTGACATACTCCTTTTCCTATTTGGAACCAGTCTGTTGTTCCATGTCCATTTCTAAATGTTGCTTCCTGACCTGCATATAGGTTTCTCAAGAGGCAGGTCAGGTGGTCTGGTATTCCCATCTCTTTTAGAATTTCCACAGTTTATTGTGGTCCACACAGCCAAAGGCTTTGGCATAGTCAATAAAGCAGAAATAGATGTGTTTTTTTTTTTTTTTTTCCCCGCCTGGAACTCTCTTGCTTTTTTGATGATCCAGCAGATGTTGGCAATTTGATCTCTCATTCCTCTGCCTTTTCCAGAACCAGCTTGAACATCTGGAACTTCACGGTTCATGTAATGCTCAATCTTACATTTATTTGCCATATATATATATATATATATATATATATATAAAATTACTTTTTTGTTAATAATAAATTATCACATAATTTGGCATAACAAAATCCACACATATTGTATCAAATTTTGTGTGAGTGAAGAATCCAGATGTAGGTAATGGCCAAGGATAAAATCTCAACAGAATGTTCAGCCAGGAAAGAATCTCCTTCCAAGCTCACATGATTGTCCTGATTGTTAGAATTCAATTGTTTGCAGTCTCTTTTCTCTTTCTCTCTCTCTTTTTTTCATATTTTATTTTATTATTATTATTATTACTTTACAATATTGTATTGATTTTGCCATACATCAACATGAATCTGCAATGGGTGTACACGTGTTCCCATTCCTTAACCCCTCTCCCACCTGCCTCCCCATACCATCTCTCTGGGTCATCCCAGTGCACCAGCCACAAGCATCCTGGATCCTGCATCGAGCCTAGACTGGCAATTCTTTTCTTATATGATATTATACATGTTTCAATGCCATTCTCCCAAATCATCCCACCCTCTCCCTCTCTCACAGAGTCCAAAAGACTGTCCCATACATCTATGTCTCTTTTGCTATATCACATACAGGGTTATCATTACCATCTTTGTAAATTCCATATATATGCATTAGTATACTGTATTGGTGTTTTTCTTTCTGGCTTACTTCACTCTGTATAATTGGCTCCAGTTTCATCCACCTCATTAGAACTGATTCAAATGTATTCTTTTTAATGGCTGAGTAATACTCCATTGTGTATATGTACCACAGCTTTCTTATCCATTCATCTGCTGTGGACATCTAGGTTGCTTGGACCAAGGGCCTCTGTTCCTTCCTGTTCATTGTCTAGAATTTGCATTCAGTTATCATGTGAGCAGATCACAGTTCCTGCCCACACTCATGAGAAGGAGGTTATAATATAAGACTGTATGTCAAGAGATGGAGAATCATCAGGTACCATCTTAGGGTCTACTGGCCACATCAGTTATTCTCAAACACTTTCTCAGTCTTATTTTTCATGAACTTAACCCTTTTGAAAAGTTCAGTTCAGTTCAGTCGCTCAATCCTGTCTGACTTTTTGCGACCCCATGGACTGCACCACAAAAGGCCTCCTTGTCCATTACCAACTCCCAAAGTTTACTCAAACTCATGTCCATTGAATTGCTGAAGCCATTCAACCATTTCATCCTCTGCCGTCCCCTCCTCCTCCTGCTTTCAATCTTTCCCAGAATCAGGGTCTTTTCCCACAAATCAGCTGTTCACATCAGATGAAAAAATGCTGGAGTTTCAGCTTCAGCATCAGTCTTTCCTATGAATATAGTCAGGACTGATTTCTTTTAAGACAGACTTGTTAGATCTCCTCACAGTCCAAGGGACTCTCAAAAGTCTTCTCCAAAACCACAGTTCAAAACATCAATTCTTGCACTCAGCTTTTTTTATAGTCCATATGTCACATCCATACATGACTACTGAAAAACCATAGCTTTGGCTAAGATAGACCTTTGTTGGCAAAATAATGTCTCTGCTTCTTAATATGCTGTCTAGGTTGGTCATAACTTTTTTCCGAAGGAGCAAGTGTTTTTTAATTTCATGTCTGCAATCACCATCTGCAGTAATTTTGGGGCCTCCCACAATAGTCTCTCACTATTTCCACTGTTTTTCCATCTATTTGCCATAAAATGATGGGACTGGATGCCATGATCTTAGTTTCTGAATGTTGACTTTAAAGCCAACTTTTCCACTCTCCTCTTTCACTTTCATCAAGAGGTTCTTTAGGTATTCTATGCTTTCTGCCATAAAGGTGGTGGCATCTGCAATCTGAGGTTATCAATATTTCTCCCAGCAATCTTTATTGCAGCTTGTGCTTCATCCAGTCCAGCATTTCTCATGATGTACTCTGCATATAAGTTAAATAAACACGGTGACAATATGCACAGGACATGGAACAACAAATTGGCTCCAAATCAGGAAAGGAGTATGTCAAGGCTGTAAATTGTCACCCTACTTATTCTGAAAAACACTGGTCCAATATTTTGTATAATGTCCCAAAATATGGATTTATCATGTGTTTTCTCATCATTAGGCTACTGATATAGGTTAATTTATATAGATATTTATCTGAGTTAGTGGTGCAGTTGATAAAGCATCTGCCTGCCAATGCAGGAAACAAAGGTTTGATCTCTGGGTTGTGGAGATCCCAGAAGAAAGAAATGGCAACCCACTCTAATATTTTTGCCTGGAAAATCTCATGGAGAGAGAAGCTTGGCAGGCTACAATCCATGATGCTGTAAAGAGTCGGACACAACTGAGCACGTATTTTAAACACAACAATTTGTTAGAAGATGATGTTAGAGAAGACTCTTGAGAGTCCCTTTGACTGCAAGGAGATCCAACCACCCCATTCTGAAGGAGATCAGCCCTGGGATTTCTTTGGAAGGAATGATGCTAAAGTTGAAACTCCAGTACTTTGGCTACCTCATCCAAAGAGTTGACTCATTGGAAAAACTCTGATGCTGAGAGGGATTGGGGACAGGAGGAGAAGGGGACGACAGAGGATGAGATGGCTGGATGGCATCACTGACTCAATGGACGTGAATCTGAGTGAAATCTGGGAGTTTGTGATGGACAGGGAGGCCTGGCATGCTGCGATTCATGCAGTCGCAAAGAGTCAGACACGAATGAGGGAATGAACTGAACTGAACTACCTGCTATTTAGTTTACAGGCCTTCCCTGGTGGCTCAGATGGTAAAAAAAAAAAAAAAAAAATCTGCCTGCAATGCAGGAAATCTGGGTTCAATCCCTGGATAAGGAAGATACCCTTTGGAAAGGAATGGAAACCACTCCAATATTCTTGCCTGGAGAATTCCATGGAAATTGCTGGCAGAATACTGTTCCTGGGGTTACACAGAGTCAGACACGACTCAGTGACTTCCACAGCACACATTTATTTGCATATGGTAATATATATATTTCTGCACTACTCTCTCAATTTGTCCTACTCCTTTTTCCCTCTACTGTGTCCACATGTCTGTTTTGTATTTCTGCATCTCCATTGCTATTTTGCTAAGTCGCTTCAGTTGTGTCTGACTTGGTGTGACCCTATGGACTGTAGCTTGCCAGGCTACACTGTCTATTCATTCTCCAGGCAAGAATACTGGCTGGGTTGCCATGCCCTCTTCCAAGGGATATCTTTCTGACCCAGGGATCAAACCCGCATCTCTTATATCTCCTATATTGGCAGACCTTAATGCTGGAAGGGATTGGGGGAAGGAGGAGTAGGGGACGATAGAGGATGATGCTGGGGGCCAGCGTGAGGAACTCCGCCCATGGCAAAGGTCATGAGGAAGGAGGCTTGACATACGCAAAGGCGTGATCAAGCCTCAGGAAACCCCCTGTTCCCGAGCATCTACCCCCAAAACCAAGAGTCTGTTTTATGCTCTCACCTACACCTCTGACTTTATGGGGGGGGCTCTCCCCCATAGCCATTTCTCTCGGAGAAGGAGTTAATTTGCAGCTCCAGTTGATAAAATTCCTAGGCGTGACAAGAGTGTTTCAGCTTACGATCTCCTCTGAAGGTTATCTAGCCTGCCTGTATAGGTTCGTCCGGTCAAATGTGATTATTTACAGCCTCCCAACAGCGAGAGGCACGAGATGTTTTAGACTTACTAAAGGCAGATTCTTTTGGGAAGTTAGAATTTATTAGTATAGTGGGTTGATTAGGAATTGTATTGGTGAAAGGATTTCACTTGTTGGGCTGATGTTTTGTTGCTAAATCTTCATATTCCCTGCCCTTATAATGAATATAACTAGCATATAAGAGAAATAAGTATTAACCTTTAAGATTAATCATGTTAACCTTGGTTAGATAAATTCCTTTCTTGATTGTAACTCATTACACCCTTACCCTATAGGAATGTAACTTTATCTGGAGGGTGGTGCCTGGTTTAAGAAAAAACACCCTTGGAAAAAATGAGTTTTTTGGTTATCAGAAAGAGAGGGTCATGAAGTGTTTGCAGGCCTCATGGCCAGAAGATGATGTGAAAACCCTAAGACCTTTTTTGTATGTAAAGCACCAATTTTGATAAAGGTCAGGTCTGCTGACCCCCGCGTGACTTTGTATTCATCCCTATGTGTAATAAAAGGTATATAAGCAAACCTGAAAATAAAGAAAACAGATCAGTTTCTGGAAAGACTGATTCCCCCATGTCGTTCTTTCTCGTCCTCCGTATTTCTGGCTGAATTCAAATCTGGAGCACGGGTGCCTACCACGTCTGCTTACTTGCCCTGGCTTTCAAGGCCATGCGAAAAGGTGCCCAAGGAGGGGCACCTTTCAATGTTCAAGTGGTGCTGGTGGCCCAACGTAGATGGCGCAAATTCCTTGTCTTAGAATTTTATTGGTATCCCGTGTAAACCAAGTTATTCAGCCTCTTTCTCTCCTCTAATACCTCTTACTATTTTCTGGCTGAATTCTCATCTGGCACTTGGGTCCTCACCAAGCCTACTAACTCTGCCTGGGCTTCTAAGATCGGACTGGGGAGGCCTCAGTGCCTCCTCTCCTTCGGGAGAACGGAAAGATGCCTGTGGCCTACGTAGGTGGTGATTGGCATTCCATATAAGCCAAGTTATTCAGCCCCTTTTTCTGCTAATTTCCTAATCTCTCTCTATCTGTAATTGAATAAGTTCTTTCCTAGTACGCCAACTCCATCTCCACCTTCGAATCACCCTGGATCCACCGGGGCTGGACCCCAGCAGGATGAGATGGCTGGATGGTATCACCAATGTGATGGATATGAGTTTGGGGAAACTCCAGGAGTTGGTGATGGACAGGGAGGCTTGGCGTGCTGCAAATTATGGGGTCGCAAAGAGTCTGGCACGACTGAGTACTGAACTGAACTGAACATTTTTTTCTTTAAATCTATGTTTGTCTAATAATTATGTAGCTCCTCAATTATTTGGATAATGTTTACTACAATATATTTTTATCATTTAACTTATAGTCTGTTTATGTCTTTGTTTCTAAAGTGTTCCCTTTTATTTATTTATTTATTTTTGACTATGCTGGCCTCCATTGCTGAATGTGAACTTTCTCTAGTTATGGTGAGCAGAGGCTAGGTGCAAGGTTTTCTCAATGTGGTGGCTTCTATTGTTGCGGAGCACAGGCTCTAGGCATGCGGGCTTCAGTAGTTGCAGCACATGGGCTCAGTGGTTGGGGGACACATGATTAGTTTTCCCCTCTGCATATGGTATTTTCCCATTCCAGAGTTGGAAATCCTGTCTCCTGAATTGGTGCATTGGCAGGTAGATTCCAAACCAATGGGACCACCAGGAAAGTCCTAGTGTTTCCTTTAAGAAAGATGTATTTAGATTATTTTTCATATCAATTTTGATGATGTTGCCTTTTGATAGGATCTTTAATCCTATATTTTTAATGTAAGTACTGTTACTAGAGGATTTTTAAAATTAATTTATTTATTTTAATTGGAGGTTGATTACTTTTTTATTAATTTTTTGTTTGTTTTGCTTTACAATACTGTATTCATTTTGCTATACATTGACATGAATCAGCCACGAGTGTACATGAACTCCCAATCCCGACCCCCACTTCCCCCCTCCTGCCTCACACCATCTCTCTGGATTATCCCTGTGCCTCAGTCCCAAGCATCCTACATCCTGCATCGAACCTAGATGGGCGATTTATGGTGGGTTTTGCCATACATCAACATGAATCAGCCTCAGGTGCACATATGTTCCCCATCCAGAACACCCCTCCCACCTCCTTCGCTATCCCATTAACAGGGTCATCCCAGTATACCAGCCATGATCACCTTGTCTCATGCACCAAAGCTGGACCCGGGATCTGCTTCACATATGATAATATACTCAGTTCAGTGCTACCCTCGCAAACATCCCACCTTCTTCCAGAGTCTAAAGACTGTTCTTTACATCTGTATCTCTTTTGCTGTCTCACATATAGGGTCATGGTTACCATATTTCTAAATTCCATATATATGTGTTAGTATACTGCATTGGTGCTTTTCTTTCTGACTTACTTCACTCTGTATAATAACCTCAGGTGGATCAGACGGTAAAGCGTCTGTCTACAATGCGGGAGACCTGGGTTCAATCCCTGGGTTGGGAAGATCCCCTGGAGAAGGAAATGGCAATCCACTCCAGTACTACTGCCTGGAAAATCCCATGGACAGAGGAGCCTGGTAGGCTACAGTCCATGGGGTCGCAAAGAGTTGGACACGACTGAGTGACTTCACTTTCACTCTCACTCTGTATAATAGGCTCAAGTTTCATCCTTCTCATTAAAAATGATTCAAATGCATTCTTTTTAATGGCTGGGACTCAATGGACGTGAGTCTGAGTGAACTCCAGGAGTTGGTGATGGACAGGGAGGCCTGGCGTGCTGCGATTCATGGGGTCGCAAAGAGTTGGACACGACTGAGCGACTGAACGGAACGGAACAGAATATTCCATTGTGTACATGTACCACAGCTTTCTTATCCATTCATCTGCCAATGGACATCTAGGTTGCTTCTATATCCTGGCTATTGTAAACAGTGCTGCCAATGAACACTGGGGTACACGTGTCTCTTTCAATTCTGGTTTCCTCAGTGTGTATAGCCAGAAGTGGGATTGCTGGATCATATGGCAGCTCTATTTCCAGTTTTTAATGAATCTCCACACTGTTCTCCATAGTAGCTGTACTAGTTTGCATTCTCACCAACAGTGTAAGAGAGTTCTTTTTTCTCTGCACCCTCTCCCGCATTTATTGTTGGTAGACTTTTGAATAGCAGCCATTCTGACTGGCATGAAATGGTACCTCATTGTGGTTTTGATCTGCATTTCTCTGATAATGAGTGATGTTGAGCATCCTTTCATGTGTTTGTTATCCATCTGTATGTATTCTTTGGAGAAATTTTGTTTAGTTCTTTGGCCTATTTTTAGGTGGGGTCATTTATTTTTATTTTTTGAAATTGATCTGCAGGAGTAGCTTGTATATTTTTGAGATTAATTCTTTGTCAGTTGCTTCATTTGCTATTATTTTCTCCCATTCTGAAGGCTGTCTTTTCACCTTGCTTAGAGTTTCCTTTGTTTTGCAAAAGCTTTTAAGTTTAATTAGATCCCATTTGTTTATTTTTGCTTTTATTTTCATTACTCTGGGAGGTGGGTCATAGAAGATCCCGCTGTGATTTATGTCAGAGAGTATTTTACCTATGTTTTCCTCTAGGAGTTTTATAGTTTCTGATCTTGTATTTATATTTTAATACATTTTGAGTTTATGTTTGTGTATGGTGTTAGAAAGTGTTCTAGTTTCATTCTTTTACAAGTGGTTGACCAGTTTTCCAAGCATCACTTGTTAAAGAGATTGTCTTTTCTCCATTTTATATTCTCCTTCGTCAAAGATAAGGTGTCCATAGGTGCATAGATTTATCTCTGGGCTTTTTATTTTGTTCTGTTGCTCTATATTTCAGTCATTGTGCCAGTATCATACTGCCTTGATGGATGCAACTTTGTAGTATAGTCTGAAGTCATGCAGGTTGATCCCTCCAGTTCCATTCTTCTTTCTCAAGATTGCTTTGGCTATTTGAGTTTTTTTGTATTTCCATACAAATTGTGAAGTTATTTGTTCTAGTTCTTTTAAAAATACTGTTGGTAGCTTGATAGGGATTGCATTCTATCTATAGATTGCTTTGGGTAGTGTACTCATTTTCACTATATTGATTCTTGTGATCCATGAACATGTATATTTTTCCATTTATTTGTGTCATCTTTTATTTCTTTCATCAGTGTTTTATATTTTTCTATATATAAGTCTCTTGTTTATTTAGGTAGATTTATACCTAAATATTGGAGAAGGCAATGGCAACCCACTCCAGTATTTTTGCCTGGAGAATCCCAGGGAATGGGGAGCCTGGTGGGCTGCCATCTATGGGGTTGCCAGAGTTGGACACGACTGAAGTGACTTAGCAGCAGCAGCAGCATACTTAAGTATTTTATTCGTTTCGTTGCAATGGTGAATGGATTTGTTTCCTTAATTTATCTTTCTGTCTTCTCATTGTTAGTGTATAGAAATGCAAGGGATTTCTGTGTGTTACTTTTATATCCTATAGCTTTACTATATTCATTGATTAAGCTCTAGTAATTTTCTGGTAGAATCTTTAGGGCTTTCTATGTAGAGGACCATGTAATTTGCAAACAGTGAGAGTTTTACTGCCTCTTTTCCAATCTGGATTCCTTTTATTTCTTTTTCTTCTCTGATTGCTGTGGCTAAAGCTTCCCAAAACTATGTTGAATAGTAGTGGTGACAGCGTGCACCCTTGTCTTGTTCCTGACTTTAGGGGAAATGCTTACAATTTTTCACCATTGAACGTAATGTTTGCTGTGGTTTTTTCATATATGGATTTAATTATGTTGAGGTATGTTCCTTCTATTCTTGCTTTCCAGAGGGTTTTTTTTTTTTTAACATGTATCGATGCTGAATTTTGTCAAATGCTTTCTCTGCATCTATTCAGATAATCATATGGTTTTTATCTTTCAATTTGTTAATGTGATGTATCACATTGATTGATTTGTGGATATTAAAAGACCCAGAGGGATGGGATAGGGAGGGAGGTGGGGGGGGGATTCAGAATGGCGAACACATGTGCACCCATGGCTGATTCATGTCAATGCATGATAAAAAACCACTACAATATTGTAAGGTAACTAGCCTCCAATTAAAATAAATTAATTAAAAAATAAATAAACAATCCTTTCATCCCTTGGATAAAGCCCACTTGGTAATGATGTACAATCTTTTCAGTATGTTGTTGCATTCGATTTGCTAGAATTTTGTTGAGGATTTTTGCATCTATGTTCATCAGTGATATTGGCCTGTAGTTTTATTTTCTTGTGGCATTTTTATCTGGTTTAGGTATTAGGGTGATGGCCTCATAGAATGAGTTTGGAAGTTTACCTTCCCTGCATTTGTCTGCAAGAGTGTGAGTAGGATAGGTGTTAACACTTCTATAAACTTGGTAGAATTCACTTGTGAAGCTCTCTGGTCCTGGACTTTTGTTTCCTGGAAGATTTCTGATTATAGTTTAGATTTCCATGCTTGTGATCGATCTGTTAAGATTTTCTATTTCTTCCTGGTTCAGTTTTGGAAAGTTATACTTTTCTAAGAATTTGTCAGTTTCTTCCAAGTTGTTCATTTTATTGGCATATAGTTGCTGACAGTAGTCTCTTATAATCCTTTGTATTTCTGTGTTGTCTGTTGTGATTTCTCCATTTTCATTTCTAATTTTGTTGATTTCATTCTTCTCCCTTTTTTCTTGATGAGTCTGGCTAATGGTGTGTCAATTTTATTTATCCTTTCAAAGAACCAGCTTTTAGCTTTGTTGATTTTTGCTCCGGTCTCCTTTGTTTCTTTTTCATTTATTTCTGCCCTAATTTTTATGATTTATTTCCTTCTCCTAACCATAGGATTCTTTATTTCATTGCTTTAGATGTAGAATTAGGTTATTTATTTGACTTTTCTCTTTTTTCTTGAGGTAACCTAATATTGCTATGAAACTTCCCCTTAGCACTGCTTTTACTGAGTTTGATAGCTTTGGGGTTGTTGTAAATGTGTTTTCATTTTCATTCTTTTCTATGCATATTTTGATTTCTTCTGTGATTTGTTGGTTATTCAGAAGCATGTTGTTTAGCCTCCATATATTTGTATTTTTAATATTTTTCCCTGTTGTTGGCATTTAATCTTACCACATTGTGGTCAGAAAAGATGCTTGGAATGATTTGTGTTTGTTATTTTTTTTTTAATTTTCCAAGGCTAGATTTATGGTCCAGGATATGATTTATCCTGGAGAAGGTTCCGTGTGCCCTTGAGAAAAAGGTGAAATTCATTGTTTTAGGGTGAAAAATCCTATATATATCAATTAGTTCTAACTGGTCCATTGTATCATTTAAAGTTTATGTTTCTTTGCTAATTTTCTGTTTAGTTGTCTATCCATAGATGTGAGTGGGGTATTAAAGTCTCCCATTATTATTGTGTTACTGTTAATTTCCCCTTTCATACTTGTTAGCATTTGCCTTACATATTGCAGTGCTCCTATGTTGGGTGCGTACATATTTATAATAGTTAATTTTTCTTCTTGGATTGATCCTTTGATCATTATGTAGTGTTCTTCTTTGTCTCTTTTCACAGGCTTTATTTCAAAGTCTATTTTATCTGATATGAATATTGCTTCTCCTGCTTTCTTTTGGTCTTCATTTGTGTAAAATATCTTTTTTCCAGCCCTTCACTTTCAGTCCATATGTGTCCCTTATTTTGAGATGTGTCTCTTGTAGACAGCATATATAGATGTCTTGTTTTTGTATCCATTCAGGCAGTCTTTGCCTTTAGGTTGGGCCATTCAACTCATTTATATTTAAGATAATTATTGATGAGTATAATCCCATTGCCATTTACTTTGTTGTTTTGGGTTTGAGTTTATACACCTTTTCTGTGTTTCCTGTCTAAAGAAGATCCTTTAGCATTTGTTGAAGAGCTGGTTTGGTGGTGCTGAATTCTCTCAGCTTTTGCTTGTCTGTAAGGTCCCATCACTTCATGGGAAATAGGTAGGGAAACAGTGGAAAAAGTGGCAGACTTTATTTTGAGGGGCTTCAAAATCACTGCAGATGGGGACTGCAGCCATGAAACTATAAGACGCTTACTCCTTGGAAAAAAAGTTATGACCAACCTAGATAGCATATTGAAAAGCAGAGACATTACTTTGCCAACAAAGGTCCATCTAGTCAAGGCTATGGTTTTTTCCTGTGGTCATGTATGGATGTGAGAGTTGGACTGTGAAGAAAGCTGAGCACTGAAGAATTGATGCTTTTGAACTGTGGTGTTGGAGAAGACTCTTGAGAGTCCCTTGGACTGCAAGGAGATCCAACCAGTCCATTCTAAAGGAGATCAGTCCTGGGTGTTCTTTGGAAGGAATGATGCTAAGGCTGAGACTCCAATACTTTGGCCACCTCATGGAAAAAGTTGACTCATTGGAAAAGACTCTGGTGCTGGGAGAGATTGGGGGCAGGAGGAAAAGGTGTGACAGAGGATGAGATGGCTGGATGACATCACCAACTTGATGGATGTGAGTTTGAGTGAACTCTAGGAGATGATGATGGACAGGGAGGCCTGACGTGCTGTGATTCATGAGGTCGCAAAGAGTCAGACACGACTGAGTGACCGAACTGAACTGAACTGAACTGAACTGAAAGCTTTGGAAGGAATGATGCTAAGGCTGAGACTCCAATACTTTGGCCACCTCATGGAAAAAGTTGACTCATTGGAAAAGACTCTGGTGCTGGGAGAGATTGGGGGCAGGAGGAAAAGGTGTGACAGAGGATGAGATGGCTGGATGACATCACCAACTTGATGGATGTGAGTTTGAGTGAACTCTAGGAGATGATGATGGACAGGGAGGCCTGACGTGCTGTGATTCATGAGGTCGCAAAGAGTCAGACACGACTGAGTGACCGAACTGAACTGAACTGAACTGAACTGAAAGCTTTTGATTTCTCCTTCATATCTGAATGAGATTCTTGCTGGGTCAGTAATCTGGGTTGTAGGTTTTTCTCTTTCATTACTTTAAGTATGTCCTGCCATTCCCTTCTGGCCTGTAGAGTTTCTATTCAAAGATCAGTTGTTATCCTTATGGGAATCCTCTTGTGTGTTATTTGTTGTTTTTCCCTTGCTGCTTTTAATATTTGTTCTTCGTGTTTGATCTTCATTAATTTGATTAATGTGTGTCTTGTGGTGTTTCACCTTGGGTTTATGCTGTTTGGGGCTCTATGGTTTTCTTGGGTTTGGGTGGCTATTTCCTTCCGCAATTTTGGGAATTTTTCAACTATTACCTCAAGTATTTTCTCATGGCCTTTCTTTTCGTCTTCTTCTGCTAAGACTCCTATGATTCAAATGTTGGGGCATTTCACATTGTTCCAGACATCTCTGGGGTTGTCCTTATTTCTTTTAATTCTTTTTTTTCTTTCTTCTCTACTTTATATATTTCCATATTCTATCTTCCACCTCACTTACAGTATCTTCTGTCTCAGTTATTCTACTGTTGTTTTCCTCCAGAGTGTGTTTGATCTCAGTTATTGCATTATTCATTATTGATTGACTCTTTTTTTTTTTTTTTCTTCTAGGTCCTTGTTAAACATTTCTTGCATCTTCTCAGTCCTTGTCTCCAGACTATTTATCTGTACCTTCATTTTGTTTTCAAGATTTTGGATAAATTTTACTATCATTATTCTGAATTCTTTTTCGGGTAGCCTCCCTATCTCCTCCTCTTTTGTTTAGTTTGGTGTGCATTTATCATGTTCCTTTACCTGCTGAATATTTCTCTACCTTTTCATCTTGTTTAGATTGCTGTGTTTGAGGTGGCCTTTCTGTATGCTGGACTTTTATGGTTCCTCTTTATTGTGGACGTTCCTCCCTGGGGGTAGGGTTGGATGAGTGGCTTGTCAAGGTTTCCTGGTTAGGGAAGCTTGTGTTGGTGTTATAGTGAGTGAAGCTGGATCTCTTCTCTTTGGAATGCAATGAAATGTCCATTAGTGAGTTTTGAGTTGTCTATTGTTTGGTGTGACTTTGAGCAGCCTGTATATTAATGTTCACGTCTATGTTCCTGTATTGCTGGAGAATTAGTGTGGTATGTCTTGCTCTGGAATGTGTTGGCTCTTGGGTGGAGCTTGGTTTCAGTGTAGGTATGGAGGCTTTGGGATGAGCTCTTGTTGATTGATGTTCCCTGGAGTCAGGAGTTTTCTGGTGTTCTCAAGTTTGGGATTTAAGCCTCCTGGCTCTGGTTTTCAGTCTTATTCTTACAGTGGCCTCAAGATTTCTCCATCCATATCGCACTGATGATAAAACATCTAGGTTAATGGAGAAAAGATTCTCCCAGTGATGGACACCCAGAGAGGTTCCCAGACTTACATGGACAAATGAAAAGGGAGGAGGGAGATAGAGGTGACCAGGAGGAGAAAAGGGGGAATCAAAAAGAGAGAGAGCAGTCTAGCTGGTAATTAATTCCCTATGTGCTTCCACAGTCTGGAACATGCAGAGAGATTCACAGAGTTACATGGAGAAGAGATGAGGAAGAAAGGAGATAGAGGTGACCAGGAGGAGAAGAGGGGCAGTCAAAAGGAGAGAGACAGATCTAGTCAGTAATCAGTTCCCTAAGTGTTCTCCACAGCCGGGAACACACAAAGAGATTACAGCATTGGGTAAAGAAGAGAAGGGAGAGGGAGGAGATAGAGGTGACCTGGGGGAGAAAAAGTAGAGTCAAAAGGGGGAGAGGGCAATGAAGCCAGTAATCACACTCCTAAGAAAAAGAGAGTACTGAAGATTGGATTCTCATAGGTACAAAATTGATAACAAATACCAAAAAGCAAAGATTAAAAATCTAGAGTAGAGGTTAGACTCTCAAAAACACAATATTAAAAAAGCAAAACAAAATCACAAAAATTATAAAAATATATATGAAATTTGCTTTAAAATAGAGTCTTTTTTGCAAGGTAATAGTAGGTTGTAAAAATGATTATTAAAGGAGTAATAAAGGACTTAATTCTTTAAAAAATTTAAATGATAATAGTAAAATATTCTATGAATTTCTCTGTAGCTGTTGAGGGCAGTTTGGAGTCAGTTCAGTTTCAGATAGTTCCTTGTTTCAGTTTATACTTCTTCTCAAGGTCTATAGGCCCCTTCCAATGTAGTTGATGATAACTACAGGGTTTCAATCTGTTGCACTTGTCACTTCCAAAGGGTTCCCTCTGTTTATTTTGGCTTCTTATATTTGCAAGTCTTTTTAGTGTCTGATTTCCACCATGACACAAGGAGGCAGAGGTGGTCACTTATTCAGGCTCACTTGTTCACTTGTGCTGTGGGGAGGGAGAAACACTGCAAACAAATATCACTAGCATGTGTGGGGAGTGCTCACAATGTCTGGGCCACACTGGGTTTGCCCCCACTCATAGGTGAATGCTTTCCTGGTCTACACTACTCAAGCTCCAGGTTGCTTTGCAGGGGGAATGTCCAGGCCCTGAGTTACATGCACTTCTCACTTCTAAGCCACTCAGGTTAAGTTTCTTGGGTACTCCACAAAGGCACATACTCAGTTGGGCCTACGTTTTATGCCCTTCCCAGGACTGAGCAGCTCAGGCTACCAGGTGACTGATGAGTGAACTCTCTCCAGGTGGGTGGTGTATCTTATCACCTCCCCTGTCTCGGCCGCTAGGTTTCCTGAGTGTGCAGCAGGAGTGCTGTCTCAGGTGTGCTGTGTGTCTCCTCTTGGCAGCTAACGTCCTGGTGGATATCAACAATCCAGCATACCAGGAAGACTTGGTTAGCAACTGGGAGCCAGCTCTCAGTTTGGTAGAAGATGCCATCTCTGAGGCTGAGATTGCCCTTCTCCTTCCAGCTTCGGCTGTCACCCACCTACCTTTCTGCCTCTGGTGGGAGATGGGCTGGTCTGCAGTCAGCTAGGTCTCCTTTGTTGATCGCTCAGTCCTTTGTTCTTTTTTTTTTTAATTAATTTTTATTTTTCTAGTTTGTTTTGCTTTACAATACTGTATTCATTTTGCCATACATTGACATGAATCAGCCACGAGTATACATGAACTCCCAATCCCGACCCCCACCTCCCCTCTCCTGCCCCACACCCTCTCTCTGGATTATCCCCGTGCATCAGTTNAGCATTCTGGGCATTGCCTAGTCCTGTGGCCACTGCTGAGTTTTCCAAATTTGCTGGCATATTGAATGCAGCACTTTCACAGCATCATCTTCCAGGATTTGAAATAGCTCAACTGGAATTCCATCACCTCCACTAGCTTTGTTCATAATGATGCTTTCTAAGGCGACTTGACTTCACATTCCAGGATGTCTTGCTCTAGGTGAGTGATCACACCATTGTCACCATCTGGGTTGTGAAGCTCTTTTTTGTACGGTTATTCTGTGTATTCTTGCCACCTCTTCTTAACATCTTCTGCTTCTATTACCTCCATATCATTTCTGTCCTTTATTGAGCCCATCTTTGAGTGAAATGTTCCCTTGGTGTCTCTAATTGTCTTAAGAGATTTCTACTGTAGTATAGTTTCATGCACACCCTCACCAATCAGCTCTTGACTAAATATTTTACAAATGTGAGTTTGAGAATTATGTTATCATTAGCTGTCCATGGTTCTCGGAGTCTGTAGACCACCCAGACATAGAGTTATCTACTTCAGGGCCTTGCTGCTTTTTAGACTCCCAGCTGAACCTATCCCTTGATGAAACCCACCTTTGGCCCCAACCAAGGCAGAAATATAGTCTGAGGTGGTGTGTCTTTTAAAGCTACCGAAGTGCATTGGAGGTTATTGATGTGCTCCTTTGGCATCACTGATAGCAAAGAATATATGCTGGGGATCATATGTTTCTTTGAGGAATTTGATTTGGAATTATATTCTTGGGTGCTCTCAGGGGTGAGCGGTACCGAGAGGAGAGAGAAAGGGTCCCTCCATATGATCTTGAATTGCTCATTTTTCAGTTTTTTCTAAGGGATTTTTGTTCTTATTCCACCTCCCAAAGGTTTTTGCAAAAGCTTCCATTACTTTCATGTTTATTTTTAATTGGAAGATAATTTTGTTTTACAATGTTGTGTTAGTTTCTTTCATACGTCGACATGAATCAGTCATAAGTATACTTTTGTCTCCTCCCTCTTGAATTTCCCTCCAACCTCCCACCACATCCCATCCTTCCAGGTTGTCACAGAGCACCAGGTTGAGCTCCTGGCATCATACAGCAAATTCCCACTGGCTGTCTATTTTACATGTGGTACTGCACATTTTCAATTCTACTCTCTCAATTCATGCTACCCTCTCTCCCTCACTGTGTCAATAACTCTGTTCCCTGTATCTGTTTTTTTTTTAAATTGCTGTTCTGCAAATAGTTTCATCAGTACTGTTTTTATAGATTCTGTATATGTGCATTAATACACGATATTTATTTTTCCCTTTCTGACTTACTTTTCTCTGTATGATATACTCTAGGTTTGTAAACCTCAATAGAACTGACTCAAGTTCACTCATTTTTTTATAACTAAGTAATATTCCATCGTGTATACGTGCCACAACTTCTTTATCCATTCATCTGTCAGTGGACATCTAGATGCTTCCATTTCCTGGCTATTGTAGATAGTGCTTCAATAAACACTGGGGTACACGTGTCTTTAGAATTGTGGTTTTCTCAGGGTACATGCCCAGTAGTTGGATTGCTGGGTCATATGCTAATTTTCTCCCTACATTTAAAAAATAAATCTCCATACTCTTCTCCCTAGTGGTTGTATCAATTTACATCCCCACCAAGAGTGGGTTCCCTTTCCTCCACACACTCTCCAGCATTTAAGATTTATAGATAGTGCTTTTTTGTTTTTAAGCCTAAAAGGGGCTTGTGTCACTGCTCTCAGAACTTGACTGTGCAGTAGCCCCACCCACCCAGGAGCCTAATCCTCTCTTACTCACCCCCTTGCAGGCTCCTGGTCTTTCAGACCTTTCTGACCAGGACTTTTTTACTCTTTTTTCCTGCACTTTTCACGGCTCTATTGTGTGTGTGTTTTTTTTTTTTTTTTCAATTTTATCCTTTATTCCCTCTGGGCTCACCATCCACCATTTGGCAGACACTAGCTTCTTTCCTTTTCTCCCTGGTAAACCTTCAGCTGAGTTCCCTTCTAAGCAAACGTGAAAGCCCTAATTCAGTTAAATCCAGTCAGGCTTCTGATGAGCATACTGGTTGTAATTAGCATAGGAGCCACATTTTGTCTGCTGACAGCAAGAACCAGAAAATGAATTAGCCACCATGAGCTCAAAGGAGGGGTAGAAGGCAGGCAGGGGAGAAAACAACAGATGTGACACTCCGCCTCTGGACCCCTTACCCCCACTCCCTCCCCACCATCCTGGATCAGGCGCAGGGGTACACTTGCATTGCGTCATGGAAACTGTGGGCGGGGAGCTGGTATCCTCTGCTCTCCTTGGCAACACATTTTCTAGAAACCTGATATGAGGTTTGCTGAAGGGGTAGGGAACCTGCAGGAATATGGCTCTAAAAGCTAGATTTCCTCAGACAGTTGCAGTTAGAACCTCCTGGATTATACCAGACCGAGTTTGACACCCACCTTCAGGGGAGAAAACAACAGATGTGACACTCCGCCTCTGGACCCCTTACCCCCACTCCCTCCCCACCATCCTGGATCAGGCGCAGGGGTACACTTGCATTGCGTCATGGAAACTGTGGGCGGGGAGCTGGTATCCTCTGCTCTCCTTGGCAACACATTTTCTAGAAACCTGATATGAGGTTTGCTGAAGGGGTAGGGAACCTGCAGGAATATGGCTCTAAAAGCTAGATTTCCTCAGACAGTTGCAGTTAGAACCTCCTGGATTATACCAGACCGAGTTTGACACCCACCTGTCATCCTTCCCATCCCTGGCCTGTCCATGTCCCAGCTAATTTGACCCTCTGGTCAGGGAAGAATGGAGATGACCAGTTATCCTTCTGTTGCTCAGTTAATTCAACCTTCTTCTAATCACGCATTCATTTTATGAAAGAGGCAGCTGCCCTTGCTTCCCATGATTATAGGGATCCAATATTTTCTACTCTCTGCTACTACAATATCCCTTCTATTTTGGGATGAGATGGTCATGGTGTCCACCGAATTATGGCAGGGCAATTCCTCTCCAGCTGTGACAGGGTATATCCTCGCTTGTGGTACATTAAAAACACTTTATGGCAGGACAGTAGCACAACAGGGAAGGGCCATTGCAACCCTCTAAGAGATACAACTAATGTTTTTCTGGATCTGAGTGCTGAATACACAAGTATGTTGTTCACCTTGTGAAAAAATTACTGAACTTACACTTATAGTGTACAGTTTTCTGTGGTTTATTTATTTATTTATTTTTTTTAAATTAAATTTTATTTTTTAGTTTGTTTTGCTTTACAATACTGTATTCGTTTTGCTATACATTGACATGAATCAGCCACGAGTGTACATGAACTCCCAATCCCGACCCCCACCTCCCCCCTCCCGCCCCACACCTTCTCTCTGGATTATCCCTGTGCATCAGTCCCAAGCATCCTGCATCCTGCATCAAACCTGGACTGGCAATTCGTTTCACTTATGATATCACACATGTTACATTGCCACTCTGCCAACCCATCCCACCCTCTCCCTCTCCCACAGAGTCCAAAAGGCCGTTCTATACATCTGTGTCTCTTTTGCTGTCTTGCGTACAGGTTTATCATTACCATCATTCTAAATTCCATATATATGTGTAAGTATACTGTATTGGTGTTTTTCTTTCTGGCTTACTTCACTCTGTATAATCGGCTCCAGCGTCATCCACCTCATTAGAACTGATTCAAATGTATTCTTTTTAATAGCTGAGTAATACTCCATTGTGTATATGTACCACAGCTTTCTTATCCATTCATCTGCTGATGGACATCTAGGTTGCTTCCATGTCCTGGCTATTATAAACAGTGCCGCAATGAACATTGGGGTACACGTGTCTCTTTCGATTCTGGTTTCCTTGGTGTGTATGCCCAGCAGTGGGATCGCTGGATCATAAGGCATTTCTATTTGCAATTTTTTAAGGAATCTCCACACTGTTCTCCATAGTGGCTGTACTAATTTGCATTCCCACCAACAGTGTAAAGGGTTCCCTTTTCTCCACACCCTCTCCAGCATTTATTGCTTGTTGACTTTTGGATCGCAGCCATTCTGACTGGTGTGAAATGGTACCTCATTGTGGTTTTGATTTGCATTTCTCTGATAATGAGTGATGTTGAGCATCTTTTCATGTGTTTGTTAGCCATTCGTATGTCTTCTTTGGAGAAATGTCTATTAAAACCAAAAGCAAGTGCATCACCACTACCACCACCAACAAAAGGCAAACTAAAACATGAGGCAGACAAACAAAAACTTACTTAGGAGCCATGAATTTAAGCCAAAGAGATGGGGCAGCAAACACACACACACAAACACACACACACACACACACACACACGGACAGATATGTATGTGCATACATGCGAGCTTCATCACCTTCTACTGCTTTGCCCCCAGACATCAGAAAGGAACCCCATCAAGGGTGCAAGTAAGATCCTCAATGCTGTATCAAGAAAGTGAATAATTGACTAAGACCCCTCCCAGCATAGAAAGCTCCCTTCTTTATTTCCCTCAACCCACCAAATAACCACACACTTAGCCCCCATTTTATCACCAGATACAGGACTGGGCATTCATTTTTTTCAGACAGTGTCAACTTCAAACATTTTAGCTTCTATCCAGATGCTTCCTGCAGTATTGTGTGCTAGTCACTTCTGTCATGTCTGACTCTGTTCAACGATATGGACAGTATCTTATCAGGCTCCCCTGTCTTTGGGATTCTCCAGACAAGAATACTGGAGTGGGTTTCATGTCCTCCTCCAGGGGATCTTCCCAACCCAGGGATGGAACCTGCATCTCTTCTGTCTCCTACATTGGCATGCGGGTTCTTTAACACTAGTACCACCTGAGAAGCACCATGCATTATTATGTCTTATTTATTCCATCAGATCCCCTAGCTGGCCTAAGTTTATGGAAAGCAAGAGCCTTGAATGGGAAGTGGGGCTTACAATAGCAAAAGTGATATTACAACAGCAAAGCTTTCTGAGGTGATGCTTCATCTTTTAAATGTCTGAAGCCAATCCTTATGTCTTTTGGTTATTCCTGTGACCAGTTGTTTCTTAATCATTTCATCAATCATATCGCCAACCACGATTTGTTGGGTCTCTGTTTATTGTCTTTGCTTTTGAGCATGCATCACATTTTTCTGTTCCTTCTTATTTTGAATAATTTTGGATTATGTCCTAGACATTTCAATGATATTTTATAAACAATCTTGATTGTGATATTTTCCTGAATAAAATTTCAAATCAGGCAGTTAATTTGCTGAAACAACAACTACAAAGTATGTCTGCCTTGTTGCTGGTGGTAATTAATGTCCCACCAACTGGGTTGCTTGTAGTCTGCCATCTGTGCCTATCTCAGGAATCATTCAGGAGTTGAGCAGAGTGTAGAAGCAGATTTTGGCCTCCTTCTAAGTCTTTTATTTGTGAGAACTTTTCATATTCTAGGGCATGTGACTGCCATAAACTGTATCCTTTCGTTTTTCATGCCAGTAATACTACTTTTCTAGTTTTTCCATTGAAATTTTAGTTTCCCTTCAAGGGTAGGACTTGGGGCTGCCATCAGGCTTAAAGTCATAAAACAATGGGAAACTCACCCAGCACCAAGGTTCAGCTCCCCTTCAGTATCTGCCTTTTCTGATTACCCTGCAGTGATTTCAGAGAGTTACTTTTATATTTCCTATTATATTTCTATTTAAAATATTTAGTTTATAGATTTGAAATAATAAAGCTTTAAAATATTACATTATCTTAAGGAGAGAAGCAGCAAGGGCCTAAAAAAAGCAAAAGAGATTAAGAAGAGGTGGCAAGAATACACAGAGGAACTGTACAATAAAGGTATTAATGACCTGGATAACCACTATGGTGTAGTCACTCTCCTAGAGCCAGACATCCTAGAATGTGAAGTCAAGTGGGCCTTAGGAAGCATTATTGTGAAAAAAGCTAGCGGTAGTGATGGAATTCCAATTGAGCTATTTCAAGTCCTAAAAGATGATGCTGTGAAAGTGCTGCATTCAATATGCCAGCAATTTGGAAAACTCAGCCATAGCCACAGGACTGGAAAGATCAGTTTTCATTCAAATCACAAAGAAAGGTAATGCCAAAGAATGTTCAAATTACTGTACAATTGAACTCATTTCACATGCTAGCAAGATTATGCTCAAAATCCTTCAAGCTAGGCTTCAGCAGAATGTGAACTGAAAACTGCCAGATGTACAAGCTGGGTTTAGAAAAATGCAGAGAAATCAGAGATAAATTTGTTAACATCCATTGGATCATACAAAAAGCAAGTGTTAGTTACTCAGTCATTTCTGACTCTTTGCAACACAATGGACTGAAGCACATCAGGCTCCTCTGTCCGTAGGATCCTCCAGGCAAGAATCCTGGAGTGGGTTGCCATTCCCTTCTGCAGGGTATCTTCCCAACCCAGGGATAAAACCCAGATCGCCAAAGTTGCAGGCAAATTCTTTACTGTGTGATCCACAGAAGCTCTCAGAAAAAGCAATGGAATGCCAAAAACAAAAAAATCTACTTCTGCTACATTGACTATGCTAAAGCCCTTGACTGGGTGGGTTACAACAAACTGCAAAATTCCTAAAGAGATGAGAATACCAATTCACCTTACCTGTCTCATGAGAAAACTGTACGTGGGACTAGAAGCAACAGTGAGAACTGGGCAAGGAAAAATGGACTGGTGCAAAACTGAAAAAAAGAGTTTGTCAAGGCTGTAAATTGTAATCCTGTTTATGTAAATTATATGCAGAGGACATCATGTGCAGTGCTGGGCTGAAAAACTCACAAGCCAGAATCAAGATTGCTGGGAGAAATATCAACACCTCAGATATGAAGATGACGCCACTTTAATGGTAGGAAGCAAAGAAGAACTACAGAGCCTCTTGAAAGCGGGAGCATTGACTCCAAGACCCCAGACTATCAGAAAACTAACCCTAGAGAGTATCAAATAGTGAGAACTCACACAAAGGAAACGACTTGAATACAAGACCCAGCACCCTCCAGCCACCAGTAGCAACCTGTGCAGGATGCCTCATCCAACTACAAACAAAATAAAAATACAAACCCAACATCAGCAAACAGGATTACAACCTCACTCAGCCATGCCCATCAGAGGTAAAATAAACAAACTCAGCACAAATCTCACCCTATATGAAGCTTACAGAAACCACTGCATCAACCTGAGGAGGGCAGAAACAAAAAAGAAAGAAAGAATTCAACCTTAAAACCTGGGAAAAGGAAACCTCAAACAGAATAAATTTTTTTTAAGTGAAAAGGCAGAAAAACACTGCACAAATGAAGGAACAAATTAGAAACACAGAAGTCCAAATAAATGAAGAGGAAATAGGCAAACTACCTGAAAAAGAATTCAGAATAATGATAGTAAGTAAGTAAGTGAAGTCGCTCAGTCGTGTCCAACTCTTTGCGACCCCATGGACAGAGAAGTCCATGGGATTCTCCAGGCAAGAGTACTGGAGTGAATTGCCATTCCCTGCTCCAGGGGACCTTCCCGACCCAGGGATCGAACCTGAGTCTCCCGCATTATAGACAGACGCTTTACCGTCTGAGCCACCAGGGAAGTCTAATGATAGTAAAGATGATCAAAACGTTGACAGCAGAATGGAGAAAATGCTAGAATCAATTAACAAAGACCTAGAAGAATTAAAGAATAAACATAGAGAGAACAACAACACAATTATTGAAATTAAAAATACTCTAGAAGGAATCAATAGCACGCTGTCTGAAGCAGAAGAGTCAATGAGCTGGAAGACAAAATGGTGGAAATAACTTCTGAAGAGCAGAATAAAGTTAAAAGAATGAAACAAACTGAGGATAGTCTCAGAGACCTCTGGGACAATATCAAACACACTAACATTCAAATTATAGGAGTCCCAGAAGACAAAGAGAAAAAGAAAGGGTATGAGAAAATTTTTGAAGAGATTCTAGTTGAAAATTTCCCCAACATGGAAAAGGAAATAGTAAATCAAGTCCAAGAGGTGCAAAGAGTCCTATACAGGATAAACCCAATGAGCAACATGCCAAGACACATACTAATCAAGCAACAGAGATTAAACACAAAGAAAGAATATTAAGAGCAGAAAAAAAAGGCAACAAGTAACATACAAGTGAAACCCCATACGTTTAAAAGCTGGTCTTTCAGCAGAAACTGCAGGCCAAAAGGGAATGGCAGGATATGTTTAAAATACTGAAATAGAAAAAAAAAAAAAAAAAAAAAACTACAACCAAGATTACTGTACCCAGCAAGGATCTCATTCAAAATTGATGGAGAAATAAAAAGCTTTTCAGGCAAGCAAAAGTTAAGAGAATTCAGTACCACCAAACCAGCTTTACAACAAATGTTAAAGGGACTTGCAATACAAGAAAAGAAAAAGATCTACAAAATGAAACACCAAACTATTAAGAAAATGGCAATTGGAACCTATATATCAATAACTACTTTAAATGTAAGTGGATTAAATGCTCCATCAAAAAGACCCAGACTGCCAGAATGGATAAAAAAAAAAAAAAGGCCCATATATATGCTGTCTACAAGAAACCCGCTTCAGACCTCAAGACACATACAGACTGAAAGTGAGAGGATGGAAAAATATATTCCATGCAAATGAAAAGCAAAATAAAGCTGGAGTAACAATTCTAATATCAGAAAAAATAGACCTTAAAATAAAGAAGATTACAAGAGATAAGGAAGGAGACTACATAATGACCAAGGGATAAATCCAAGAGGAAGACATAACAATTGTGAATATCTCTGCACCCAATACATAAGACTCCTCAATACATAAGACAAACACTAACAGACATAAATGGAGATACTGTCAGTAACACAATAATAGTAGGAGACTTTAACACCCCACTCACACCAATGGACAGATCATCGAAACAAAACAAACAAACAAAAATAACAAGGAAACACAAGTCTTAAATGAAATATTAGATGTGATGAATCTCACCGATATCTTCCAGACATTCCCTCCAAATGCAGAAGACTACACCTTCTTCTCAAGTGCATCTTGGGTCACAAATCAAACCTCGGTAAATTTTAAAAAGTTGACCTTACATCAGCATCTTTTCTGACCACAACACTATGAAACTAGATATCATTTACAAGAAAAAAAGCTGTAAAAAAAAATAAACACATGGAGATTAAACAATATGTTCCTAAATAACAGCAGGCTACTGAAGAAATCAAAAGGGAAATCAAAAATTTCCTAGAAACCAATGACAAGGAAAACACAACAACTCAAAAGCTATGGGATGCAACAAAAGCAGTTCTAAGAGGAAGGTTTAAAGTAATACAATGCTGCCTCAAGAAACAAGAAAAAATATCAAATAGAAAACCTAATTTTATACCCAAAACAACTGAAGAAAGAAGAACAAAATAACCACCAAAACTAGCAGAAGGAAAGAAGTCATAAAGATCAGAGAAGATATAAATTAAAAAGAAATGAAAGAAACAGTAATAAAGATTAATGAAGCTAAAAGCAAGATTTAAAAAAAAATTGGCAAATCTTTAGCCAGACTCATCAGGAAAAAAAGAGAGAAGAATCAAGTCAACAGCATTGGAAAGGAAAAAGGAGAGGCTACAACAGACAAGGCATAAATGCAAAGGATTATAAGAGACTATTATAAACAACTGTAGTGCCATAAAATAGATAACTGGAAGAAATGGACAGATTCTTATAAATGTTAAACCTTCCAAGACTGAACCAGAAGGAAATAGAAATTATGAACGACCCAATTACAAGCACTGAAATTGAAGCTATGATCAAAAACCTCCCTAAAAACAGAAGCCCAGGAACAGATGGCTTCACAGGAGAATTCTATCAAACATTTAGAGAAAAGTTAATGCCTAGCCTTCTAAAACTCTTTCAAAACACTGCAGAGGAAAGAACACTCCCAAACTCATTCTATGAGGCCACTATCACCCTGACACCAAAAACCAGGCAAAGACAACACACAAAAAGAAAACTACAGGCCAATATCACTGATGAACATAGAAGCAAAAATCCTCAACAAAATTTTAGCAAACAGAATTCAACAACAGATTAAAAAGCTCATACACTATGATCAAGTCGGGTCTATTCAGGGATGCAACAATATTTCAATATAGGCAAATCAATCAATGTGGTTGCTACCATGTTAACAAATTGAAAAATTAAAATATATGATAATCTCAATAGATGCAGGAAAAGCCTTTGACAAAGTTCAGCGCCCATGTATGATTAAAACTCTTCAAGAAAAAAAAATAGGCATAGAAGGAACCTACCTCAACATAGTAAAGTCCATATATGATAAGTCTACAGCAAACATTATTCTTAATGGTGAAAAACTGAAAGCATTCCCCTTAAGTTCAGGAACAAGAAAAGGGTGTCCACTTTCACCACTATTATTCAACATGGTTCTGGAAGTCTTAGCTACAGCAATCGGAGAAGAAAAACAAATAAAAGAATCCATATCAGAAAAGAAAAAGTAAAGCTCTCACTGTTTGCAGATGACATGATACTGTACATAGAAAACCCTAAAGATACTATGAAAAAATTACTAGAGCTAATCAGTGAATTTAGCAAAGTTGTAGGATACAAAATCAATACACAGAAATCACTTGCATGTCTATATATTAACAATAAAAGATCAGGGAAATTGAGGAATCAATTCTATTTACCATTGCAATAAAAGAATAAAATATCTAGGAATAACTTACTTAAGGATACAAAAGAACTTTACACAGAATATTATAAGACACAGATGAAAGAAATCAAAGATGTTATAAACAGATGGAGAGATATTCCAAGATCCTGGGCGAGAAAAATAAATATTATGAAAATGACTATACTACCAAAAGCGATCTAAAGATTCAATGTGACCCTTATCAAATGACCAATGACATTTGTCTCACAACTAGAACAAAAATTCACAATTCACATGGAAAAATAAAGACCCCAAAGAGCCAAAGCAATCTTGAGAAAGAAGAATGGAGCTGGAGGAATCAAGCTTCCTGACTTCAGGTTATACTACAAAGCTACAGTCATCAAGAAGTTATGAAACTAGAACACTTTGTAACACCATACACAAAAATAAACTCAAAATAGATTAAAGATCTAAACATGTCCCATCACTTCATGGGAAATAGATGGGGAAACAGTGGAAACAGTGTCAGACTTTATTTTGGGGGCTCAAAAATCACTTCAGGTGGTGATTGCAGCTATGAAATTAAAAGATGCTTCCTCCTTGGAAGGAAACTTATGACCAACCTAGATAGTATATTGAAGAGCAGAGACATTACTTTGCAAACAAAGGTCCATCTAGTCAAGACTATGGTTTTTCCAGTGGTCATGTGTGGTTGTGAGAGTTGGACTGTGAAGAAAGCTGACTGCTGAGGATTTGATGCGTTTGAACTGTGTGTTGGAGAAGCCTCTTGACAGTCCTTTGATTTGCAAGGAGATCCAACCAGTCCATCCTAAAAGATATCAGTCCTGGATGTTCATTGGAAGGACTGATGCTGAAACTGAAACGCATCAAGAAGTTATGAAACTAGAACACTTTGTAACACCATACACAAAAATAAACTCAAAATAGATTAAAGATCTAAACATAAGACCAGAAACTATAAAATTCCTAGAGGAGAACATAGACAAAACACTCTCCGACATACATCACAGCAGGATCCTCTATGACCCACCTCCCAGAATATTGGAAATAAAAGCAAAAATAAACAAATGGGACCTGATTAAACTTAAAAGCTTCTGCACAACAAAGGAAACTATAAGCAAGGTGAAAAGACAGCCTTCAGAATGGAAGAAAATAATAGCAAATGAAGCAACTGACAAACAACTAATCTCAAAAATTCCAAGCAACTCCTGCAGCTCAATTCCAGAAAAATAAATGACCCAATCAAAAAATGGGCCAAAGAACTAAATAGACATTTCTCCAAAGAAGACATACAGATGGCTAACAAACACATGAAAAGATGCTCAACATCACTCATTATCAGAAGAATGCAAATCAAGACCACAATGAGGTACTATTTCGCACCAGTCAGAATGGCTGCGATCCAAAAGTCTACAAGCAAGAAACGCTGGAAAGGGTGTGGAGAAAAGGGAACCCTCTTACACTGTTGATGGGAATGCAACTAGTAGAGCCACTATGGAGAACAGTGTGGAGAGTCCTTAAAAAACTGGAAATAGAACTGCCTTATGACCCAGCAATCCCACTGCTGGGCATTCACACCAAGGAAACCAGGATTGAAAGAGACACGCGTACCCCAATGTTCATCACAGCACTATTTATAATAGCACAGACGTGAAAGCAACCTAGATGTCCATCAGCAGATGAATGGATAAGAAAGCTGTGGTCCATATACACGATGGAGTATTACTCATCCGTTAAGAAGAATACATTTGAATCAGTTGTAATGAGATGGATGAAACTGGAGCTGATTATACAGAGTGAAGTAACCCAGAAAGAAAAACATCAATACAGTATACTGATGCATATATATGGAATTTAGAAAGATGGTAATGATAATCCTACATGTGAGACAGCAAGAGAGACACAGATGTATAGAACAGTCTTTTGGACTCTGTGGGAGAGAATGGGATGATTTGGGAGAATGGCATTGAAACATGTATAATATCATAGAAGAAATGAATCACCAGTCCAGGTTTGATGCATGAATCTGGATGCTTGGGGCTGGTGCACTGAGAGGACCCAGAGGGATGGTACGCAGAAGGAGGAGGGAGGAGGGTTCAGGATGGGGAACATGTGTATACCTGTGGCAGATTCATGTTGATGTATGGCAAAACCAATACAATATTGTAAAGTAATTAACCTCCAATTAAAATAAATACATTTATATTAAAAATAAAATAAAATAAAATGGATAGCAGTAAAAAAAAAAAGAAGAAGAAGAAGAAAAAGGTATGGCACTGGCACAGAAACACAAATATATACCAATGGAACCATGTAGAAAGCCCAGAGATAAACTCATGTGCCTATGGGTAGCTTATTTTTGACAAAAGAGGTAAGAATATACAATGGAGCAAAGACAGCCTCTGCAATAAATCGTGCTGGGAAAACTGGACAGCTACATGTAAAAGAATGAAACTCTTAGAGGAAAACATAGGCAGAACACTCAATGACACGAATCAAAGAAAATCCTCTATGATCCAGCTCCTAATTCAATGGAAATAAAAACAAAGTAAATAAGTGGGACCTGATTAAACTTAACAGCTTTTGCACAGCAAAAGAAACTATAAGTAATATGAAACAACAACCCTCAGAATGTGAGAAAATAATAGCAAAGGAAGCAACTTCAAAGGATTAATTTCTAAAATATGTAAGCAGCTCATACAATTCAATACTAGAAAAACAAACAACCCAATCAAAAAGTGGGGAAAAGACTTAAACAGACATTTCTCCAAAGAAGACATATGGATGGCTAAAAAACACATGAAAAAATGCTCAACATCCCTCATTTAGAGAAATTCAAATTAAAACTCCAGTGAGATATCACCTCACACTGGTCAGAATGGCCATCATCAAAAAGTCTACATGTAATAAATGCTGGAGAGAGTGTGGAGAAGAGGTAACACTCTTGCAGTGTTGGTGCAAATGTAAATTGATACAACCACAATGGAAGACAGTATGGAAATTCCTTTAAAAACCGGGAATAAAACCACCATATGACCCAGCAATCCCACTCCTAGGCATATAACTGATGAAACCAAAATTGAAAGAGACACATGTATCACAATTTTCATTGTAGCACTATTTATATTAGCTAGAACATGGAAGCAACCTAGATGTCCATCGACAGATGAATGGATAAAGAAGTAGTGGTGTATATACACAATGGAGTATTACTCAGCCCTGAAAAGGAACACGTTTGAGTCCGTTCTAATAAGGTGGATGAACCTAGAACCTATTATACCAAGTGAAGCAAGTCAGAAAGAGAAAGATAAATATTTTATACTAATGCATATATACAGAATCTAGAAAAATGACACTGAAGAATTTATTTATAGGGCAGTAATGGAGAAATAGACATAAAGAATAGGCTTATGGACATGGGGAGAGGGGAGGAGAGGATGAGATGTATGGAGAGAGTAATGTGGAAACTTACATTACCATGTGTAAAATAGGTAGCCAGTGGGAATTTTCTCTATGGCTCAGGAACAAACAGGGGCTCTGTATCAAACTGCAGCAATGGGTTTGAGAGCGAGATTCAAAAGGTAGGGTATATATATTTACCTATGTCTGATTCATGTTTCATATTTGACAGAAAACAAAATTCTGTAAAGCAATTCTGTAAAGTGATCATATGTACACCTGTGGCTAAATCAAATAGATTTATGGCAGAAATCAAACCTATATTGTGAAGCAATTATCCTCCAGTTACTCAGGACACTCAAACAAGGGCTCTGTATAAACCTAGAAGGGTGAGATGGGGAGGGAGAAGGGATGGAGTTTCACAAAGGAGGGGATATATGTATACCTATGGTAGATTCATGTTTAGATTTGACAGAAAACAACAAAATTCTATAAAGCAATTATCCTTCAATAAAAATAATTAATTTTTAAAAAAGGAAATTAAAAATTAATGTTAGTAAAGAAAGTTCAAATATGTTAAAGATGACAAGTAAACTAAGATGAGCCAAACTTTCTAAAAAAAAAACTTCAAAATCACACAAAATAACCAAATATTTAGAAAATAAAATTATTTGCTTATTTTCTGTTATCATTATTTGCTTCCAGAATTTCAACTTACCTGTGACCCTGATCCCTGGCAAATATTCACTCTTGACTTCAGGGAAAACTCTTATGTTTGGGTACATTATCTTAGAAATGTGGGCGGGGGGAACAGCCAATAAATACACTTAATTCTATTCCATGTTCCTGTGATTTGAATTTTCTTGTAATTTTCCCAGTTTCCCACTGCTTTTTAAGTCTTTTCTCTTACTAGTTTATAGAGGTCTTTTTAATTATATTTTTAGGAAAGTTGCACATATCTCCTCTCAGGCTATTGTTTATCTTTTCACCTTTTTTACATTACCTTCTGCTGGTTTCAGACCACTAGGACTTTTTTTCATAAACTATTTAAGATATTCATTTAGATACATTTTTCCCCAAATGTATGAAGTCCAAATGTTGTAGCAAAATATTTTTAGTGTTTCAATTTTATCCATTTTGGTATGTATAATTAGTTTGAATATGTTTCTCTGTACACTTAAACACAAATTTAAACTGTTTTTCTGTTAATCATCATTTGTATTTATGGTTTTTCCAGAAGTAATTAACTAGAAAAATTCTAAACTGATGCCTTTACAGTTACCAGCAGTCAAAAGTTCTTCCCCCAAACCACTTACGGAAGATTTTTCCCACATATAGAAATAGCAAAATCCAGGATAATGAAAATTGGAGGGGACATTTTTCTAATTCATCAATCATTCTTGTCATTTAAAATCTATTACTTCAAGAGCCTTTTTGGTTTTTTGTTGTTGTTGTTGTTGTTGTTTTGTTTTATTACTTGTTGTTTTTATGGAGGGGTTGTTTGTGTATTTGTTTTTTTGAAGGAAAATTTGTCAGCAAACCCCTCCTGGGCTTGCCCTTTGGGCTATTTCTGTAGATTCTAACCTGCCCTGTCCCCAGGTATGTGTTTAATGGGTAGGATCCTATGCCTGGCAGATTTTTTTCAGCCCCAAGAGGGTGCCCAATCCTCCCCTTCACCAGAATCTTTAAAAATCTGCCTGTGAACAAGGGCACCAGCATTCTTCCCATGATGGAGAGGGGTGAAAACCAAACAATTCTGAATTTGCTGCTCTAAAATGATCCTCATTCCCATTTGAGATATCTTTGCTTGGGATAGACCTCACCAACCAGTTTATAGCGCCATCTGGCATTCAAAACTGGGTAAGAGTCATAATGCTTTCTAAAAACACACAAGAACTGCAGAAGGGGTGGGGCGGGAAGTGCTCACCCGAGGGGAGAGTGTCAGAAGACTCATAAAGGGTACTGAGAAGGGACTGAGGAGACGGTGATGGAGGTCAATGGGGCAGGGATTTAATTTTTTAAAAAAGAAAAAAAAAACCACAATTAACAGTTGCTGCAAGAATTCTAACAATCTAGAACTACCAATGCCCAAGTACCCTGCTACAATTTAATTTAATAAATGTAACCACTGTTACAAAGTAACATCTACAATGACTATACAAATACATCAAAACTGCCTGAATAATTACAAATGCTGCTTTTAACTTATTTTTAAAAATAAGTTCTGGTTTTACAACTATCTGATCATTTTTCCATATTTACATGTATAATACTCTTCCATCCTTTTTATCAGTTGTATAATGTACAATAACAAATGGACCTTATTTTGTTATCAACCATCTATTTATAGATAATTAGATCATTGCTAATTTTTTCCACTACAACACAGTGGATATTCTTGTTCTTTTTTTATTTTTAATCTTTTCATAGAAAAAATAAGATGGTTATATCTAAATGTGGATCTATTTCACATTTTACAAAATATTAAAAAAAAAAAAAACTGCCACAGAAGAAGCTTCCCTGAGGTCACGTGGGTGCAACAGAAACTCCAGGGTAGCCACTCCCTGATCTTAAATAGGAAATGATGATGGCTGCCAGTCTCCTAGTTTATTCTCTGCAGCTAATCTCTTGAAACTCCCCGGCTGTGGACAGGATTGAATTTCTGAAGACAGACTATGTGATTGAGACGCATCAGTTCAGTTCAGTTCAGTTCAGTCACGCAGTCGTGTCCATCTCTTTGTGACCCCATGAATCGCAGTACACCAGGCCTCCCTGTCCATCACCAACTCCCGGAGTTCACTCAGACTCACGTCCATTGCGTCCATGAGGCCAGCCAGCCATCTCATCCTCGGTCGTCCCTTTCTCCTCCTGCCCCCAATCCCTCCCAGCATCAGGGTCTTTTCCAATGAGTCAACTCTTCATATAAGTCAACTCCAGGCCAAAGTACTGGAGCTTCAGTTTTAGCATCATTCCTTCTAAAGAAATCCCAGGGTTGATCTCCCTCAGAATGGACTGGTTGGATCTCCTTGCAGTCCAAGGGACTCTCAAGAGTCTTCTCCAACACCACAGTTCAAAAGCATCAATTCTTCGGCGCTCAGCCTTCTTCACAGTCCAACTCTCACATCCATACATGACCACAGGAAAAACCATAGCCTTGACTAGACGGACCTTAGTTGGCAAAGTAATGTCCTGCTTTTGAATATACTATCTAGGTTGGTCATAACTTTTCTTCCAAGGAGTAAGCGCCTTTTAATTTCATGGCTGCAGTCACCATCTGCAGTGATTTTGGAGCCCAAAAAAACAAAGTCTGACACTGTTTCTACTGTTTCCCCATCTATTTCCCATGAAGTGATGGGGCCAGATGCCATGATCTTCGTTTTCTGAATGTTGAGCTTTAAGCCAACTTTTTCACTCTCCTCTCTCACTTTCAACAAGAGGCTTTTTAGCTCCTCCTCACTTTCTGCCATAAGGGTGGTGTCATCTGCATATCTGAGATTATTGATGTTTCTCCCAGCAATCTTGATTCCAGCTTGTGTTTCTTCCAGTCCAGCGTTTCTCATGATGTACTCTGCATATAAGTTAAATAAGCAGGGTGACAATATACAGCCTTGACGTACTCCTTTTCCTATTTGAAACCAGTCTGTTGTTCCATGTCCAGTTCTAACTGTTGCTTCCTGACCTGCATACAGATTTCTCAAGAGGCAGGTCAGGTGGTCTGGTATTCCCATCTCTTTCAGAATTTTCCACAGTTTACTGTGATCCACACAGTCAAAGGCTTTGGTATAGCCATTGAGACGCATAGAGACCAAAATATTCGAAGTGAGGCTACTCATTCTGAAACTGAGGTCTTTCAGGGTAGACAAGTTTCATGCCCAATCGTGTACACATTTTGTTCCAGGGAAGCAAGTATGGTGAGAATCATGTGAGACGGCTTACTGATGCAGGAGGACAAACTGTAAGAGTACACCTCGCTGTTCTGGAGCTGTCTTTCTGGTGCATGGATGTGCTTCTTGCTTCCTTATAAGGCTTCATTGCATTGGCATGATCCTCTCTGCTCACAACTAAAAAAAAAAAAAAACGGTTTGAGAAGTCTGTTTATGACTCTAAGAATTTTTCTATGCCACTTTTTTTTTTTCCATTTTGCTACTTACTCTTTTCTCCCACTCAACTCACGGTTCCTAAATTGTCATTTCATTTTGTGTCTTATTCCTGAGACTTAAATATTAATTTATTTAATAAATACTTTGGACACTATTGTATGTTGAGTACTATCTTATGGTCTTGAAATATTCTAGTGTACAAAACAAAACCTTCATTTTTATAAGCTTAGAATCATAATTTACATTACATATTCATAACTAATATATATTAAATTATCTAGTGGGTAAGGAGAAGACAGTGGGCAAAAAAGACAAATGTATCATGGTGACTAGAGAGGGGATGTTTGGGGGAGGGAAGTTTTCAGAAGTGCATATGGTTGTTGGGAAAGGACTTGGCTGTTAATTTTAAGTGAAGAGCAGAAGGAAGGAAACAGTTAATTGAGCAGGAGTAGAATGGAGGTTATTCAAGTCATAGAGCAAAGGCCCTACAGGGGAGCTCATTTGTCAGTGGAATGGCAAGGGGGGCAGTGTGACCGATGTGCAGCCGAAGGCAAGGAGTCATCACAGCCATTCACATAGTTCAGTGCATTGCCGTGGACTCGGGTTCCAAACACTGCAGTAAACAGCCATTGCAGGGGTTTGAACAGACACGAGTCACAGTCTGACTCATTCTGCAGTGCTATGTGCAGTACTATTGGCGAGGTGAGGGACAAGAAGAGAAACAGAAAAACAAGTTTAGACTATGACAGTCACCTAGGTGAGAGATTAATGGATTCTAACCAGGTTTCACCTACACATCATGTTCTGTCCTCCTGCTGTTGTGTCAGATATAACAGGAAGTTATACCCTGGTAGAGTTGAAGGGGTCATCTGCAGACGTTTTCTGAAATTAGTCAGAAAAAAAACGCTATGCCTTAGAAATTGTTGAACTAGTGTAAGAAACCACTTTGCTGTGCTAGCCCAGACCTCTGCTGCCCAGAGAAATCTTATTTAGCTGGGATTCTGTGACAGGATGCTGATGGTCTATAACGTGGCCAGTATGAAATCAGAATGTTTAAACATGAGCCTATTGGAGAAATGTGTTTCTTAGCCTGAAAAGAAAGGGAAAGGTGAAAAGTGGAGGGCAGACATGAGGTGAGGGGTTCTCTTTTCCTCTCCTTTGCCTGGTCCAGATCTCTGGTTCCAAACTGACTCTTCTCTCCTCAACAGGACCACATAGTAGCTAGGTCCTATTTTCTGCTACTATCCTGACTTCCTGTATCTGTGACATAGCGGAATTTAGAAGCTCTGGGCCTCATTGATGTAGGTGTGTACAGGTTAAAAATACTGACAATGATGATGATTTATGAAGATGAAGTAAGAAGGCTCCTAACAGGCCATCTGAATGGTGCAAAGGTGAAGAATTTTGAAGCCAGAATGAACTGAACATTGCAATCTCAGAGCACTCGATTTCATTAATCTAACCTCAGCCCACTGTTAGCTCGCTTCTCCATTCAAAACTCTGTTCGTTCAGGGACAACGTCAGGTGTTCAGGTTATGTCGCAGTAACATATAATGTTTGTGGCGCATCTGTATTTGGAACCGGTCTCCTAGGACCACCATTCTGCGGCCCTTCATCTCTTAGGCCACATCTAGTGTCAATCACTTGAAGGGGAGGTGGGAAGGGATGGGGTGGAGACCAGCTGGCAGTCTTGTGAGGGAGGGGTCCTCTCAGCTCCTGCGCACTCTTTTCACTGCACTGCAGGGGTCTGGGGCTTACGTGAAGGGGATTTCAGGCGCATGAGCACTCTTGATGCACTGCAGGAACGGTTTCCATGGGGAAAGGGCTGCCTGGCGCTTGCGCACTGCTCTTAACAGCATTGCGGAGCCTGCTGTGCGGCTGCGCCAGTTTGGCACCTTCCAGAAAGCTCAAAAGCTGGGCGGGGGTATTGTGAGGGATTGTTGGTCGTCATTCTCTCTTCCTGCACCTCCCCTCTGCCGGAGCTCACAGCCCCCAAGTGTTCGTTCTGTGGCATTGTACTGCAACAGTAATCCGCAGCTGAATTGTGCAAGCACTATGCCTTTCTGTTCTCTGACAACCTATAATTGCGGTGTTAAGTCTGGGAGATTAGCTGTGTGGGTCACTAGAGTAGGATTAGAGTCAGATAAACCTTAATTTTGGAAAGAGAGCAGCTGCATGAAGGAAATTTAGGCAGATTGACAAACTGGAGGTGATGAGGTCCAAGTAATTCTCACCTCAACATCTGAACCCCACTTCTGATGAACCAAACTCTCACTTTGGCCATTCCTGATTACATGGCAGTCCCCAAAGTGTGTTCTGCAGAACAGCACCGCAATTGCTGCAAACTTGTTAGAAACCTAGATTCTCAGGGCACCTCAGTCGATCAAGCTGAAACTACAGGAGTGGGTACACAGATATTTAAAAAGACCTCCTCCTGACTTTACTCCATGTCCTAAGGTAAAATCTGGTCAGGGTGCTGTGAGCTTGTCGTGGAAACAGCCCAAGGATAACCAGGAACTTTTAATTGCATCTAAAACTGGTTTCCAGAATCTAACCTGGAAGAGCCGTCATTGCCTGCCTGCTGGAATGAAACTGTTGTCTGCCGATTCTGGGATGAAAAGGGAAGGTGAGAGGGGAGAGGCTAACAAATCCTGAACAAAAATTGATCTTTCTGATGCCTGGGTAATGTGTGCAGTATGGCTCCATCACTAAGCCCTGTGTCTGTTATGGCTGTGTCACAAGTGAGGGTTTGAGGGGGAAGCTTTTGAGGAAGAATGTTTATTTTTTAAGGTGACTTACAGACTAGTAATTTCTCCCAACAAACTACTAATGGTGAAAACCCATTTTCTTGTCATTTAGCTGAAGAGTCTAAGTCGCTTTAGTCGTGTCCGATTCTGTATGACCCCACAGACGGCAGCCCACCAGGTTCCACCGTCCCTGGGATTCTCTAGGCAAGAACTCTGGAGTGGGTTGCCATTTCCTTCTCCAATGCATGAAAGTGAAACGTGAAAGTGAAGTCACTGAGTTGTGTCCAACTCTCAGCGACCTCCATGGACTGCAGCCCACCAGGCTCCTCCGTCCATGGGATTTTCCAGGCAAGAGTCCTGGAGTGGGGTGCCATTGCCTTCTCCGTTTAGCTAAAGAAGTGGGCTTAAATTCAGTATAACACATATTTGTCTGAATTTTCCCACCAATTGCCTGTCCAAACTTTATGGTTGGATGGAGGGGGATCTATGGCTAAAGATGGAAATAAGCAATAATGTGACAAGGGTTGAGTTTATAAGGTTGAGAGGCTATAAAAACGTCTTACACACTGAATTTGTGTGAAAGCAGTGATGTGAAAAGTCATATTTCTCAAACTGGGCCTCAAAGCTTTCTTATACTCTTCTTTCATGTAGGCAAGAATGAGAACTAGAGGCTTTTCTTCCCCAGAGAATAAAAAGTTACTTATGTTGTCTTGGGAACTCTTTTGTTCAGATTTATCTGTATGAAGTTTTTGCCAATGGGTATCTGTAGGTGAGAAGAAATGCAGTGGTCCTATGTGCTCAGAGGGGTCTTCCAAAGCATGGGTGTTGTGTTTGTGCTGTTGTGCTCCTTTGTTTTGTTTCCATGCCTGTGTCCTCATGTTAGCATGATTTTGAGACAGTCTCTTGTTTGCGCGTCAGGGCACATGTCAGTACAAAAGATCATCATGATAAAGACATGCTCCTTGCTTACATGGAACTTGAATCTGACTGCACTCTTCCCTGAGGTTCTCACCTACAATCATTAGAGTCTTTCTCCATAATATGCGGTCCACTCTCTGGTGAACAGACAGGACAGTGAGCCCAAGTACCCTCTGGGTTTCTGGGGTGATGTTCTCTTCTATTCATCTTTGGTTTATTCATTTATTTTGAGTATTTTGTTTGTTTGGTTTGTATTACATGAGTGAAATATTATCATATTTATCTTTATCCATCTGGCAACTCATGTAATATGATACCCTAAGGATCCATCCATATTGTCCCATATGGCAAGATTTCATCTTTTTTATGACTGAGTAGTATTTCACTGAAGTGAAGTCGCTCAGTCGTGTCTGACTCTTTGTGACCCCAGGGACTGTAGCCTACCAGGCTTCTCCATCTCTGGGATTCTCCTGGCAAGAATACTGGAGTGGGTTGCCATTTCCTTCTCTAGGAGATCTTCCCAACCCAGGGATTGAACCCAGGTCTCCCACATTGCAGGCAGATGCTTTACCATCTGAGCCACCAGGGAAGCTTCATATTCCACTGCATATATTATATATATATATATATATATATGCATACATCACATCTATCACCTCTTTATTCATTCATCATTTCTTGAGTACTTAGGTTGTTTCCATGTTTGTCCATCTTGGCTATAAATGATGCTGTGATAAACACAGCATACGTGTTCTTGGGGAATATATGTCTTTTCAAATTAATGTTTTCATATTCTTGAATTTCCATTTAAAAGTAGAATAGCTGGATCATATGATAGCTCTATTCTAATTTTTAAACTGTATCAATTTACATTTCCACAATATTGCACATGTTTTCTTTTCTCTACATCATCTTCTGTACTTTCTTGCATTTTTGACAATAGCCATTCTGACAGGTGAGAGGTGATACCTCTTAGTAGTTTTGATTTGCACTTATCTAATAATTAGTGATGTTGAACACCTTTTTATTTGTCTATTGGCTACCTTTATATCTTTTTTGGAAAAATGTCCTTCAGCTTATCCATGTTTTAATCAGGTTGTTTGGCTTTTTTGGCCAGATGCTTTATATTTTAGTTTATAGCATCACCACACTTCTAAAAACCTATTTATGTATCAGTTAACTTTAGTGTGTATCAAAATATCCCCCCAAATTTGAGGCTTTAAACAATAATATTTATTATTTCTAAACAGTGTGTGTGTGTGTGTGTGTGTGTGTGTGTGTGTGTGGAGAGAGAGAGAGAGAGAGAGAGAGAGAGAGAGCTTCATGGTTCTGATTTGAGTCAGCTCAGCTAAGGCTGAATGTTCTAGGATGGCCTCACTTACATACGTAAAGGTTGACTTGGTGGCAGGTTGGGTGACAGTTATGATTTAGTGATATGTCTTTCATCATTGGTCAGCCTTCCTCATAGTTATGGGATATTTAAGTATGCAAGAGAAGGGCAGACCTGTGTGCAAATACTTTTTCTGCATCTCTGGCTGTTTCACATTTGCAGTTATCCTGTTGGCAAAAGCAGTACATATAGCCCAATTCAGATTCAGTATGGCCAGGGGCTACCCAATGATTTGGATGCAGGGAATGGAATTTACTGTATCCATTTTTTCACATGAGAAAGTGGATAATATGGAGGTGTTAGCACCATGGCTTAAGTACTTCAACATTTGGGAGTCAGGAACACAGGAGAGGGAACCAACAAATGTGACTGAGTTATACCAGTCAGAGGGTTCAGTGGACAAGAAGGAGAATGGAGGCCCAGAAACAGAGAGGAGGATATTTAGAAAAGAGAAAGCTCATGAACCCTTCAATCTGATGGTGGTTGGATAAGATGAACAGTGGGAAGTGTCCATCAGATTTGACAGCATGGAGTACCACAACCTTGAAACGTTTGTTTTGATGGAGTGAGGAGCAAAATCCACCGATGGTAGGATGAAGGCTCAGATGTGAATTGTTAAGTTCTATAAAATGACCCATTATTGCTCATTATTCTATAGCCTTCCCTATGTAGGACAGATGATTTTAAATGTTCTAACTCAAAATCACTCTAAATATTACCAACCACATGGAAAGTAAACACAGCATCTATCCATGATTCATGGCAGTTAGAGGGCACATGATAATCTCCAGTGCATTTATATGGCTTTAAAAAACATGCCGGGCTCTATTCCTGTCCTGGCCAGAATTCTGGCGATGCAGTTTGTAGATGGATATGTCCAGCTATAAGTGCCAACATCAAGAACCTGAGGTAGATATCTATGTTTAGAGTGGGAAACCATGAATAATATGATGACCTTCAAAACATTTTCTTTTTTTTTTCTGAAATAGGTATACTGAAGCAAAGAGAAAAAATTTTTAATTGTTTATTTATCCCATTGGCTTGAAAATCAGAGCTTTTTTATTAATATATTCTAATATATTCTGAGAATATTTTATAACATTCTGTTTGGAGTAGTTTTTCATTTCACAAATATTTCATTAGATATAAGAGGAATTAGTCAGCCATACCAGTTAATGACAATGGTAACTTTATTATCCATGTTGGTATTGTTTCCATATTCTTGCATATTATCTTCATAACTTTATGATTTTATAGAGCAGAAGCTATCTTAAATGCATGTAAATAATTAGAAAGTGAAAGTACTCATTATATAGATAAATGGATATTTCATCTTACTGCCTTTTTCCCTTTTTATTTTTTATTCCAGAATTTCACCTAATCCTTCCTTTTCTAAATAGTTAAACATAGCCATTATGTCCAACATTAAAACCTCACTCATATTGTACTACCAGTACCAATATAAAGAATTCTTGTTTCTCTACTTCTTTGACCACACCATTAAAGTAACTTTTTGTAAATTTTCACTTCAATAGGTGAAAATAGTATATTTTGGTTTTCCTATTTTCTACATGAGATTAAACATCTTGTCATTTTTTTTGTAATTAATTTTAATTACCCTTTGTGAATCTCCTGTCAGATAGAAATTGCTCATTTTCCCCATGGGGTAGATGTGCCTAATCTTCAACATTTTGGAAGACATTTACACATTCCAGAGGCCAAATTTTTGTCAATCACACTTGCTACAAGTAATTCTTTCTGGTTGATAGATATCCTCAACTGATTTTAGGTAGTCATTCTATGTTAAACAATTGTGAGAGATGACATAATAAATCTTACCAAGATATTTTGATAAATTTTTATTTGTGCTATAATTATATAGTTAAAGAAAGTTGCAAGAATAGGACCAGGGACTCCTATGTTAACTAACCAGATTCATATATGTCTGTTTACATTTTGCCACTATTTGATTTATCATTTTTATCACTCTCTGTATAGACATGGCCAGATGTAGACATACCTATGCACCACACACACGTGCACAGACACATGAAATTTATTTCCAAACCATTTGAAAATAAGTTAGATAAGGCAAACAGTTATACTTTGGAGTGCATTTCCAATAGCACTGACTTTTTTTATATAACCACAATTCAGGAAAGTTAAGATTGATTGAATGCCATTATCTAGTCTGCAATCTATTTTTATTATTGAAGTACAGTTGATATACAAAATGAGCATCTACATTTAATTTTTATGTTTTTAGTTATCATCTTATTTAGAGTAATTCTTCAATGTTTCTTTGAGATTCTTGATTTTTATGCTTTTGAAGTGTATGGGTCAACTGTTTTGTAAAATACCATTTAATTTGTGTTGTCTAGTGTTTCCCTGTGGTTCAATATATACTATGCATTTTTAGCAAGGATGTTACTGAATGGATGTTGGGTCCTTCTCAAAGCTTTATTTCAGGAGATATATAATGTTGGTACTTAACAATATTGTTGATGATAACTTTGATCACTAGGTTCAAATGGATGGTTTCTCTATGATTAGCAACTGATCTTTTTAAGTAATAAAAAAACTATAAGACATTGTAAACAATCTGTTCCTAATCATACTTTTACTCACTGTTTTAGCACAAATTGATGATTTTCTAATTCTTTCTTATCATTCTTTCTTTAGCTATTAGTTAGTATCCTAATGTCAGGAAGAGTTTTCCTTTCACCCTCAATCAGTCATTCAGTTTTTATCAGGATGGATTCATGGATTCTCCTTTTACTCATTGTGTTCAAATCCATTATTACCTTTATTTCTTTTAAAAAACCGTTCTAAGTTTACAGAAAAAAACTTTGAAGATAGTGCAGAGCATGCCTCCATTCTTATTCAGGGATCCTACAGAGATTCTGATACCCAGTTCCCCTAAATTTAATATTTTGCATAAATACATTTATTATAATTCATATACCAATATTGATACATTATTATTAATTAAAAGTCATACTATACTCAATCCTTAATGTTTATTTACTGTGTGTTATCTTTCCCAGGAAACCACATTACCACATTACTTACCAAGTCCCCTTAGGAACCTCTAGACTGTGAATCTTTCTCAACATGTCCTTGTTTTTAGTGATTTTCACACTTTTGAGGACTACCAGGCAAGTATTTTGTGCAGTGTCCTTCAATTGTGCTTTATTTGATGTTTTTCTCATGATTAGACACGTCTTTAAGTTTGGGGAAGAAGAATCGCCAAGGAAAAGCATCATTTCCATTGCATCAATTCTATCATCATTCTATCAATTTGACTCAGCACTTGAAACCCTGAGGTAATGTTTGTCAACTTTTTCCACAGTAAAGTTATTCCTTTTCCTCCTTTTTACATTTCACTTTTTTGAAGTATGTCACTATAAGCTGCCTAAACTTAAGAAGTGAGAAGGAATGTTCTATTGGTGTGTGGGGAGGGGTGGATATCTACATAAATGATTCAGGGTTGTTCCACATGAATTATGTGTCTTATTTACTCATGTGTTAACTTATTAAGTTATTATGTATGTAAGTCTGGACTCGTGGATTTTTATTATTTTTAGCCACACTGAAAGGGATTGGATTTGTAGCTTTTTATGTTAGGGGATATAACTGAATACTGTTTTATTTATTTTGATGCACATATTTTTCCACATCTGCCTCATTCAAGCTGACTTCTATGCCCTTTGATATGTTCCCATTTTTGTCCAAGCATTTCCTTACTCCAACATTATTTTTCTTCAAAAATAGACTCTTTAGTTCTTGCTTCTTTGATTTGAAATATCCTATTTATATACATAGGTCAGACTCAGCTTTATAGTTCTTTTATCATTCTTTTTCACCAGTTCTTGTGGGTCATCCATAAGTGAGAAATGCATGAGTACAATCACGAGGTTAGACTTCCATAAACCCATAACCCTGGAAAGATTCTAAAATTAAGTAGCTTATGCAAGATATTTTTCATAGTTTAAAAATTGTGAAGGTATCATGAGAAACACTGGGCTGGAAGACGCACAAGTTGGAATCAAGATTGCCAGGAGAAATATCAATAACTTCAGATATGCAGATGGCACCACCCTAATGGCAGAAAGTGAAAAGGAACTAAAAAGTCTCTTAATGAAAGTGAAAGTGAAGAGTGAAAAAGTTGGCTTAAAGCTCAACATTCAGAAAACGAAGATCATGGCATCTGGTCCCATCACTTCATGGCAAATAAATGGGTAAACAGTGGAAACAGTGTCAGACTTTATTTTGGGGGGCTCCAAAATCACTGCAGATGGTGATTGCAGCAATGAAATTAAAAGACGCTTACTCCTTGGAAGGAAAGTTATGACCAACCTAGATAGCATATTGAAAAGCAGAGACATTACTTTGCCAACAAAGGTCCATCTAGTCAAGGCTATGATTTTTCCAGTAGTCATGTATGAATGTGAGAGTTGGACTGTGAAGAAAGCTGACTGCCAAAGAATTTATGCTTTTGAACTGTGGTGTTGGAGAAGACTCTGGAGAGTCCTTGGACTGCAAGGAGATCCAACCAGTCCATTTAAGGAGATCAGTCCTGGTTGTTCTTTGGAAGGAATGATGCTAAAGCTGAAAGTCCAGTACTTTGGCCACCTCATGCAAAGAGTTGACTCATTGGAAAAGACTCTGATGCCAGGAGGGATTGGGGGCAGGAGGAAAAAGGGACGAAATAGGATGAGATGGCTGGATGGCATCACCAACTCGATGGACATAAGTTTGAGTGAACTCTAGGAGTTGGTGATGTACAGGGAGGCCTGGAGTGCTGCAATTCATGGGGTTGCAAAGAGTTGGACATGACTGAGTGACTGAAGATATTTTCTCAGAATCCAATTTTTTTTCATTAATGATTGATCGTCTCATTTCAAGGCTTTACTTTAAAATGTATGCTTTGTTTTTGTCTTATTCAGTTCAGTGCAGTTCAGTTCAGTCGCTCAGTCGTGTCCGACTCTTTGCGACCCCATGAATCACAGCACACCAGGCCTCCCTGTCCATCACCAACTCCCAGAGTTCACTCAGACTCACATCCATTGAGTACTCACAATTTTCTAGTACATTTTCTAATGCTTTGTGTGACATTTTCCTGCAAGTTTTGACCAAGATGTACCACAAAACCTTTTCCCCCAAGACTCACTCTTTATTTGTGTTCTTGGGTCTTTGGAGTTCTCGAGAACTGCTGAGCCAAGAGGGGGGAAAAATTGAATTATAAGGAAAAACAACTCTTTGTGTTTGTGTTTTGTGACATTTTCTCAACACAGAGAGATTGCCCTATGCTATTCTTTTACTAAAATCTTTGAAATCTAACTGAAAATTTACATCAGTATCCCATCCTCAAAGAAAATTTGTGAGCCCCAAGAACTCCATTGTCCTCTTTATATTTTTTATTTTTTTTAATTATATTTATTTTTAATTGACTGATGGTTGCTTTACAATATTGGTTTGATTTCTGCCGTACATCAATATGAATTAGCCATAGGTATACATATGTCCCCTCCCTCTTGAACCTCCCTCCCACCCTTTCTCACCCCTCTAGGTTGTTACAGAGCTCCATTTGAGTTCCCTGAGTTATACAATAGATTTCCATTAAGGCCAGACATTCTGTATTATTATCACCAAGTACAGAATCCTAGGATGAGGCAACTGAAGACCAGGCTTAGTGGAAGAGCACAGAGATTTTGAGTGAAACCTGGGTTTGAATTTGTGCCACTCCCTAGCTGTATGACCTTGAGTAGGCAGACTAGTAAACCTTTAAAATTCAACTCATTCATGTGTGGGTTGTCAGTGTTAACAATTATCAGCGATCCAAGTTGTAGCGCCATCTGTCATCCAGAAATGGAACTACGGAGAAAAGGATAAAATTAAATTGCTGAGAACCCAGGCTCCCAGAAGCGGCTGAAGATGTTAATGATTATTGTGAACAGAGAAATCAGAGTCCTGGAAAGAGCAGAGTCCAACGAACCACTGGTAAAGAACTTCAATGAAGAGAGTAGTAGAATACCTTTTAAATTATAGAATAGGTGGTAAACATAAACATATAAAAATTAGAGGCTTGTAAGTTAAAAAAAAAAAACTTTAATTATACACAGTATTTCTCTATTTCATTCCATACTACATTTTAAACTTGTGTACACGTTCAGATTTGCGGGGAAATTTACAACATATTATATTTTTAATCTATATCTTGTTGTTCTTTAGTCGCCAAGTCCTGTCCAACTCTTTTGTGACCCAAAGGACTGTAACCTGCCAGGTTCCTCTGTCCATGGGATTTATCAGACAAGAATACTGGAGTGGGTTGCCATTTCCTTCTCCAGGGGATCTTCCCAAGCCAGTGGATTATTTACCACTGAGTCATCAGAGAACCCCTACCTATATCTATCCATATTTAATTTGTCTATACCTCAATAAGTTTCACACTTTTGGTAAATATATTAATAGAAAAAACAGGTCAAAAAACGCTGTCTTAAGATGTGTAAATAACAAATAAACAGTTCTCAAGTGTGAATATTAATACTTCATTTTTTTTCTCCAATCAAGTTAACATGGTTCCTATTGTTAGGTTGCTTTAGTTTTGCGGAGGATACAATTTTGTACTGTTTATTTATTTTTCTTCTCTTCTAAAAACAACCTGTTTTTACAAACTTAGTACATGTTTAAAGTTGTTTTTGTTTCCTCTTATTAATTTTAGGCCAATCTTTGATCTGAGTATTACATTGAATACTACCCTAACATGTAGCAAACATTTTCCAAATATTTGTCTATTTGTAATCTTACCATATTATATATAAATATTATTACTAGTTTTCAAAGAAAATGTAAACCTTTTCTGATTATCCTTCAATTTCATGTGAACATCTATATTAGCAAAACATTTTACTGTTGTTTTTTCTTTGAAAAATACATTTATGACACTTTGGGATTATTTATATGTATTGCCAAACAATGTAATGTTATTTAATGAATGAATGCTAAAATCTTTGAATCATCTATCCACTGTAAGTTTGTCACTTTTATTTTTATTTTTATTTTTTTTACTTTATAATACTGTATTTGTTTTGCCATACATTGACATGAATCTACCACAGGTGTACATGAGTTCCCAACCCTGAATCCTCCTCCCACCACCCTCCCATATCATCTCTCTGGGTCATCCCAGTGCACCAGCCCCAAGCATCCTGTGTGGAGGAGCTGGAAGGCTTTAAGCATTTACTGAGAATGTATTTGCTCCACTCATGATGAAGGTTGGAAGCTGGGACGAGCATAACAAAGGGTTATGAGCGTTCACTGAGTGCCCAAGGCTGGGAATGGATAACGAAGGGTTATACGCCTGGCCTTGAGGTGTTCGAAGGCCTCCTTCTGACCACCCGTTTCTGGGAGCAAGGACTGTTGTTTCATGATAAGACTCCCTTTAGAGTTTCACCAAAGCTATGTTATGTCTTTGGTGATGGGAACTGTATTTTATGCTTGAATGCTTTAATGTTTATCTGGAATGGCTATGTGCAAGTCTGCCTTATGCTCTATTCCCTGAGAATTATAAAACTGCGCAGTTAGATAATAAACTTTGTCAGTCCACTAGAGGCTGTCCCTGAGTGTCCTTTTCAGAGTGCAGTTCTCCGAGCCTTACAATCCTGTATCCTGTATAGAACCTAGACTAGTGATCCATTTCTTACATGATAGTATACATGTTTCAATGCCATACTCCCAAATCATCCCACCCTCTCCCTCTCCCACAGAGTCCAAGAGTCTGTTCTTTACATCTGTGTCTCTTTTGCTGTCTCGCATACAGGGTTATCATTACCATCTTTCTAAATTCCATATATATGTGTTAGTATACTGTATTGGTGTTTTTCTTTCTGGCTTACTTTTAAATAAAAGATCATTTTTAGATGAACAACACATAACTGATAAACAACAAGGACATCTTGTAATAACCTATAATGGAAAATTATGTGTATAACTGAATCACTTTACATCTGAAAATAACACCACATTGTAAATCAAATATACTTCAGTACAAATATATATTTAAAGTTCATTTTTATTAAGCCAAGTTATATATAAAAAAATATATTCAGTGAAAGATGGGAACCGGAATACGCTGAAAAGTGTGAAAGTGTTTGTTGTTATTTTTCTTTTTAAACATTTTTAGAGTACTTTTTACTGTGCTTTTGTTGATTCGGTATATTTGCTTAAATATCTTAAGGCATGTGCTACTTTATTACCTGTTCTCTCAACATTTTAAATTCAACTTTTCAGTCAGCCTGTAGAACGCAGCTACAGAATCTATCAGCTATAAAATTTTCTTTACAAAACGACCTAAAGTGCATTGTACCTAAAGTGCATTGTAATGTAAGCAATGGTAAAGGGAGTTTATTTTACCATATTTCACACTTGTTGTATGGAGCCTGGCGGGCTACAGTCTGGGGTCGTTAAGAGTTGGACACGACTCAGAACGCACGCAGACACACTTATCGTATACTATGCTGAAAAACTGCGAGGATGCGGGAATTGAAAGTGGGGGTATTCCGGGGAAAGGGCATCACAGAAATTTTCCCCCTTACTTATGAGGAGCGCAAAGTGAACACTACACGACCCTCCGGGTTTCTGGACACTGGCCCCCTCCCGGCCGGGACACTCTCTGTCAGCCAGCCGGGCAAAGCACGGCCAGCAAAGAGCTTGGATCAGGAAGGCCATCCTGCTGAGCGTAGCGGGGCGGTCACGTGACTAGCCCAGACGATGGCTACCCGCAAAGGCTAATTCTAATTTCGTCTGTTCTGTAGTGTCAGATGAGACTAAGTGTTTTGTCTGCGCTGGCATCCGTCACTTGGCCCTCTGCCGGTCCGTCCGCGCTTTAGGCGCTCGCTGAGAATTTCCCATGGGCCTTTTGCGCCGCGGAGCCCAAGAATAATACGCGCTAGTAGGTATGGCGAGTTAGCCGGGCAGGTGGTTTGTTCTGGGGAGTTTGGATCCCTAGATTTTATTACCTGATTTTCAGCATATACAGGATCTGGCTTTTTCAGAAAAATGTGAAAGTGTGCTTTTAACATCCATCGCTTTTTATATTTATATGAAGTTGGTAAATAGTTATTTATGATATTCCTTTTAAATGTTAGTGCTATTTTTACTTTAGTTTAAGTAGTCAGGATTTCTTCAAAAATTTAGATTTGAATACTGATTACTTATCTTAGTGTTTTGCAGACTTTTTCATCCACCCCAATAGCCCTGGAGGTTGGAGGTGGTGGCGTTGGGAAGCTCGGAGGCTGGTATTTTACGTTTTCACACATCTTAAGAATTCTGTGATTATTGCAAACTTTGGTTTGCTTCCAATTTTAAACTTTTGTAATTTTACTCCCAGCCTTTTAAATTTAAATTTTAATAATTTAATGATGCACAGCTTGCCAATGAAGGAGACACAAGAGACAGGGGCTTGATCCCTGGGGTGGGAAGATCCCCTGGAGGAGCAAATGACAGCAGGGTCCAGTATCCTTTTCTGGAAAATTCCATGGACAGGGAAGTGTGGTGGTCTACAGGCCATGGAGTCAAAAGAGTCAGACACAACTGAGTTACTAAACATACACACGCATAACAATTTGCATTTTGTTGTATTAATTTCAAAACCGCTCTTGGACTTTCCTTTTGAACCTCTTCCATATACAACTCCTCTTACACAATACCCTTTAATCTCACCTTGGACCTACTCAATTTAAGAATTTTGGGAATTTAATGATGGTCCAGTGGTTAGGACTCCACGTTTTCACTGCTAATGGCACAAGTTCATCCTTGGTAGGGGAATTTTGTTGTACATACACCCCAACCTTGTTCCATCTGTGTATATCCTAGCTCAAGCTTTTGCATCTGAGTTTCAGAAATCACTTCTACAGTGCACCACACAAAAGAGTAGGTCTCTTTTCCTTCCTGTGCATTGTAAGTTACTAAGAATTTACCTCTTTGGTATCCTGTAGTCTAAAAATTATTACAGAATGACATGTAAAAAGATAAAGGAAAAGCAGGGGAAAACCCAGTAACATGAAGTTCCTAATAGGAGAGCTGGTTCAACTCTTATTTTGATAGCTCTATACTTTTCCTATATGGAATATTCATAACTGTATACATAATTATTTTGCTGTGCTAACTTTCTAATTTGTGAAGGAAGAACTTTTGTTGATAAAAGTTCAAATTATACCTGGATAAAAGTTACATAATGAAGGACATTCATCTACCTTATGACTCCTCCAATTTGTAACCACCAACATTTATATTTTTATGTCTCTTCTCTTTCAGATCTATGCTTTTAAAATACATATGCATGCATTTATTTCTCTGTATGTTTTCACATGTAAACTTATGTAGAGAGCACACAATAATTGTTTTATTTCCATTCTATATACCATGTCCTCATATTACCACAAATCGAAATTAGCATTCTTTTATTTGATTAGAAAATTGTCGCTCATTAAAAATGCAGGTATGTGTTATATCCACTGCATATATACATACACTAGGGATGCAGCAGGTAGTGTAAGTGGTGGAAGATTATATAGCTACTGAATATTAAGTCATGTAATCAGAACAGTATCACCTTTATCCTCTACACCACCATCCTCTTTACCCCTGTGTAGGCATTAACTCTTCTCATTGAAGTGTTGTCCCTTACTGTACATGTGTTAACATTATTGATTTACCTCAGATGTTTGCATAGTAATCACCTCATAAAGATGTGCCATAATTTGTTTACTCAGTCATCCCATTAGTCTTTTATGGCTATGTACAGAATTTAGTTTGTTTTCCATTTTTTCATTTATATTTTAATTTTTTGCCCAAATAAGCAATTTTGGATTATGCATACCCTGTAATTCATCTGTGCTAAAGTTCTTATATGTATATAAAATATATTTGTAGAATTTATTTTTTTTATTTTACTTTACAATATCGTATTGGTTTTGCACAATGGCGTATTTGTACAATTTTAACTTTCAGATCAAAGTGTGCATCTCTGAAATCTTACTGCATAATAGCAACTTATTCTCCATGTTGTATTATGTCTTACTATATTGTACATCATCTTGCAGAGCTATGTTACATGCTATAATATGAGGAATATTTTTATATTGAAGGAATATCATCTTATTCACAAATTAGAGTATGTAAGTCTCTCATTTGCCTTTAGCATCTATTTCAATACTGTCTATTGCCTCTAGCTAATCTTTTACACTACTTTGATAAAATTTGCTTCAGAATGACATTGGTAGGCTGATAAAAGAGTAACAATAAATCAGAAATGAGAACAGAGAAAAGGCAAAGCATAAAATTGCCATTTAGGAAGAATAACAGCCAAGGCTTTCTGGGAGATTTTTGTGTTGGTTTCTGATGTAAGTTCTGCCCAGGGTATGCAAGCTAACTGAACTTAAGAAATCTGGTATTAAAAGAAAAAGAAAACTAGTTTATTGGAGACAGTGAAGATTTATTTTTATTGCATCAAAAATTCAAGTCATGGGATGTCCCTGGTGGAAAGGTGAATAAGATTTTGCCTGCCAAAGCAGGGTTGGGACACGGATTGAATTCCTGATCCAGGAAGATTCCATATGCTGCTGAGAGAAAGGCCCCTGTGTGACAATTACTGACCCTGCGTGCTGCAGCTACTAAGCACATGGGCCTTCCTGTGCTCTGCAACAAGAGAAGTCACCACAGTGAGAAGCCAGTGCACCACAGCGAAGAGTAGCTCCCACTTGTTTCAACTAGAGAGAGCCTACACAAAGCATTGAAGAACCAGGAGAATCATAAATTAAAAATTATATATGGAATTTAGAAAGATGGTAATGATAAACCTGTACGCAAGACAGCAAAAGAGACACAGATGTATAGAACGGCCTTTTGACTCTGTAGGAGAGGGAGAGGGTGGGATGGGTTGGCAGAGTGGCAGTGTAACATGTGTGATATCATAAGTGAAACGAATCGCCAGGCCAGGTTTGATGCAGGATGCAGGATGCTTGGGACTGATGCACGGGGATAATCCAGAGAGAGGGTGTGGGGCGGGAGAGGGGAGGTGGGGGTCGGGATTGGGAGTTCATGTATACTCGTGGCTGATTCATGTCAATGTATAGCAAAATGAATACAGTATTGTAAAGCAAAACAAACTAAAAAAATAATATCATAAGTGAAACGAATCGCCAGGCCAGGTTTGATGCAGGATGCAGGATGCTTGGGACTGATGCACGGGGATAATCCAGAGAGAGGGTGTGGGGCGGGAGAGGGGAGGTGGGGGTCGGGATTGGGAGTTCATGTATACTCGTGGCTGATTCATGTCAATGTATAGCAAAATGAATACAGTATTGTAAAGCAAAACAAACTAAAAAAAATAAAAATTAATTAAAAAAAATTATAAGTTCACCCGTGACAGATTCATGTTGATGTACGGTAAAAACCAATACAATATTGTAAACTAATTAGCCTCCAATTAAAATAAATAAATTTATATTAAAAATAAAATAAAAATATTTACTTTCAAAAAAATTATAAATTCAAAAACTTGTAAGCAAACCTGGAGTATTATGGAAGCTCAAGAGTGTCCTGATAGTCACAACCTCCTGTGTTTCCCCACCATCCTTAATATGTAAACCTTCATATTCCTGCAATCTGGAAAAAGAAATGAAGGAGGCAATGGAGACTACCATTGCAGCTCTTGACAGATGGCATGTATGTGTATCACATGTGCTTACTTCACTTATATGCTTGCCAGTTGTAGGTTTAATACAGGAACTTAGGGCTTTTTAGTGGGGGAATCATTTTACATTTAATCAGATGTGTAAATTTTACTATTTATGGCATGATATGACTCATGAAAAAGTCTTTGAACAGTTTTTGAAATATAGAATTAATTTAGTTATTATTTATCCATTATCTTAATAGTCACTTGCATTTATACATCATGTCTTAAAGATAAAAGCACAATATATGATCACTCCAGAAAACCGATTTAAGAGATGCAATCAGATAAGTGCAACTTAAGACAACATTGTGATGCCACTACAAACAGGATAGCCAGGTCTGGAATCCTGACAACAGTAAATGCGCATAAGGATGTAAAGCAATCAGAACTCTCATATTATCACCTCGTGCCTCTTGGTATTTATAGAAAAGAATTGAAAATTCATGTTCACACATCCACCTTCACAAAGATGGCATAGCAACTTTATTATAATTGCAAAAACTTGGAAGCAACTAAGATGTCCTTTCATTGGTAGGTAAATGCATAAACAAATCATGTTACTTTGGAAAATGGAATATTATCTAGCACTAAAACAAATGAACTGTCAAACCTTGGGGAAAAAATGTGGGAGAGGTATAAATGCATATATCTAAGTGCAAGGTGACAATCTGAAAAATCTAAATACTATATAATTCCAAGTATATGCCATTTTAGAGAAGCTAAAATTAAAAATGAAGAAAGTCAGAAGTTGGGGAAAAGGGAACGTGTCAAATACATGGAACACAGAGGATTTCCAGGACAGTGAGAATACTCTCTGTGATATTATCTTGATGGATACATGTCAGTATATTGTCCAAACTCACTGAACGAACAATATCAAGAGTGAGCCCTAATGTAAACTCTGCACTTCAGATGACTAAATTTCAATGAAGTTTCATCAGTTGTAGCAAATTACCACTCTGGGGAGTGATAAGGATGATGGGAAAGGCTGTACACATGTAGGGCAGGGGATTTGTGCGAAGTCTCTGTATCTCACTCTCAATTTTGTTATGAACCTAAAACTGTTGAAAATATTCTTAGGGAAGAAAAGGAAAAAATAAAAATAGAGAGGTGCAAGACTATACTGAGAACATAGTAAGTCACACTTTTTTTTTTCCCACAACAGGACTATGGTATTTGTCTATATAGTCTAGCCAAACTCAATTTTGAGGTTAAAAAGTAAAATTGTGAAACATTTTGCATAAATTCTTTATGTACCTTGCTCTCCTATGTTTCTTATTGCCTCATTTTCCTTCCCCCAATGATGCATTTTTGGGGTACTACATTTAAGCATTGCCTTTTCTAATGACTTTTGCCCTAGCCATGTGTAAAAAGACACATCTCAGTTGCTCCTGCCTGGGAAAATCCATAAACATGTTCATAAATGGAGAGAGGAAGCCTGAAAAATTTGTGCACAATATCATGTCTGTGGAGTTGCAAAGTTCTCAAGAGTAAAATAAGAAATCTCAGTTTGCCAAATCAAAGATTCAAAATGTTGAATCAAAAACCATTTTGTTAGTTGAAATCTTAAAATGAAAAACTAAAGTAATTAGCCTCCAATTAAAATAAATAAATTTATATTAAATTTTAAAAAAGAAAAACTATCCCGTTTAATGTATATTTTTAGTTACTAGGGATTTAAAGTAAGTTACTAAGAAATTAAAGAGCACACCAGGAACATGTTTGTTCTTACTGGGAACCTGCTTAGCAAAACAGAACTGTAAGGTGTCTTGAGAGATCTTAAAAAATAATGTTAATAAAATTTTCCTGGCCCCTTCATCAGTTCAGTTCAGTTCAATCACTCGGTCGTGTCCGACTCTTTGCGACCCCATGAATCGCATCACACCAGGCCTCCCTGTCCATCACTATCTCTCAGAGTTCACTCAGACTCACTTCCATCGAGTCTGTGATGCCATCCAGCCATCTCATCCTCGGTCGGCCCCTTCTCCTCCTGCCCCCAATCCTTCCCAGCATCAGGGTCTTTTCCAATGAGTCAACTTTTCTCATGAGGTGGCCAAAGTACTGGAGCTTCAGCTTTAGCATCATTCCTTCCAAAGAAATCCCGGGGCTGATCTCCTTCAGAATGGACTGGTTGGATCTCCTTGCAGTCCAAGGGACTCTCAAGAGTCTTCTCCAACACCACAGTTCAAAAGCATCCCAGCAATAACATCTTATGTAACTAGAGTACAGTTATCAAAGCCCAAAAATTGACCTTGGTACAATACCATTAACAAAACTACACAGATTTTTTGGACTACACCCATTTTAAAATGCATAAAGACAATGTTAGTTGCTCAGTCCTGTCACTCTTGTGATCCCATGAACTGTAGCCCACCAGTCTCCTCTGTCCATGGAATTCTCCAGGCAAGAATACTGGAGTGGGCTGCCATTTCCTTTTCCAGGGGATCTTCCTGAGCCAGAGATTGAACCCAGGTCTCCTACATTGCAGGCAGATTCTTTACCATCTGAGCCACCAAGAAAGCTCTTTAATATCATAATTTGTTATATATAATTTTGTCATATATACAGATTTGTGAAACAACCATCACATTCAGCACGCAGAATTTTTCTATCACCACTTCTGAAAAATCTTTCACATGCTGTGCTGTGATATTAATAACATCCTCTCCTACCCCTAGCCCCTCTCCTCCACTGACTTGGTCTCCATAACTACATCTTTATAATTTCAAGAATGTTATGTAAATTAAATCCTATGAGATGTAATTTTTGAGATTGACTTCTTTTCACTCAAGCTAATGTTTTGAAATACATCCAAAGCATGTATGTATCAATAGTATACTCCTTTACATTGCTGAGTAGTATTCCATTGCATGAATATAACATTGCTGGATTTCTCATTCATCCAATGAAATACATTTGGGTTATTTCCTGTTCGTGGACATTACAGGAAAAGCTGCTGTGAATGTTCTTGTATAGCTCTTTGTGTGAAAATTTATATCATTTCTCTAGGGTATATTCCCACTGGTGACATTGATAGGTCATACGGTAAGTGTATTTTTAACCTTATAGGAAACTGCAAAACTGTTTACAAGAGTGGCTGTACCATTGCATATCCCCACATCACTTGTGTTTGTTTTTCTTTTTAAAATATTTAGCCATTTTAGTAGGTACAGTAATATCTCATAGTGGCTTAAATTTGAGTTTCTTTAATCACTAATGTTGAATATCTGTCATGTGCTTGTATGCTATATATATCTTCTCTTTTGTGAAATGTCTGTTCAAGACTTTTCCATTATTTAGAGGTTTTTAAATTTATGTTAGACAGTTCTTTACATATTCTGGATATGAGCCCTTTGTCAGGTTATTAATTCAGTTCAGTTCAGTTCAGTCACTCAGTCGTGTCTGATTCTTTGTGACTCCATGAACTGCAGCATGCCAAGCCTCCCTGTCCAACACAACTCCTGGAGCCCACCCAAACTCACATCCATTGAGTCAGTGATGCCATCCAACTATCTCATCCTCTGTCATCCCCTTCTCCTCTTGCCCTCAATCTTCCCAACATCAGGGTCTTTTCAAATGAATCAACTCTTTGCATCAGGTGGCCAAAATATTGGAGTTTCAGCTTCAATATCAGACCCTCTAATGAACACCCAGGACTGATCTCCTTTAGGATGGACTGGTTGGATCTCCTTGCAGTCCAAGGGACTCTCAAGAGTCAGATATATGATTTGCAAATATTGTCACTCATTCTGCAGCTTGACTTTCCAAGTTTTTTAATCATTTTTTACAGAAAAAAAATTATTAATTTAGAAATCCAAATGTTGATAACTTGATATTTTTATTTTCTAGATCATGCTTCTGGAGTCAGGTCAAATATCTTATCTCCTAACCATAAGTTAGTGAGTTTTATCCTGTTTTCCTGTAAAAGTTATACAGTTTAGCATTTTAAATTTAAATGGTTGATTTTTGCATAAGGTATGAGGTATGAATTGAGATTCATTTTGCATGTGTGTGTTCAACATACAACCAACATCGTCTATATGAAAAAGTATTTCTCCACTGAATTCCTTTTATATATTATGTTTTGGCTATAAAATTACTATAAACAAAGTTAATGGAGGTGATGGAATTCCAGCTGAGCTATTTAAAATCCTGAAAGATGATGCTGTTAAAGTGCTACATGAAATCAATATGTCAGCAAATTTACAGAACCCAGCAGTGGCCAAGGAATGGAAAAGGTCAGTTTTCACTGAAATCCCAAAGAAAGGCAATGCCGAAGAATATTCAGACTACCATACAGTTGCACTCATTTCAAATGCTAGCAAGATTATGCTCAAAATCCTTCAAGCTAGGCTTCAATAGGACATGAACCAAGAAGTTCCAGATGTACAAGCTGGCTTTCAAAGAGGCAGAGGAACAAGAGATCAAATTGTCAACATTCGCTGGATCTTAAAGAAAGCAAGGCAATTCGAGGAAAACATGTACTGCTGCTTTCTTGACTCCTCTAAAGCTTTCGACTGTGTGGATTGTGACAAACTTTGGAAAATTCCTAAAGAGATGGGAATATCACACCACCTTCCTGTCTCCTGAAAAACCTGTATGCAAGTCAAGAAGCAACAATTAGAACTAGATATGGGACAACTGACTGATTCAAAACTGATAAAAGTGTACAACAAGGCTGCATATTGTCATCTTGCCTATTTAACTTATATGCAGAGTGACTGTGACTGTGAAGACTCTCAGTCGTGTCTGACACTTTGTGACCCCATGGACTGTAGCTTACCAGGCTCCTCTGTCCATGGGATTTTCCAAGCAATATTACTGGAGTGGATTGCCATTTCCTTCTCCAGAGTACATCATACCAAACATCGTGAATATCAAGTTGGAATCAAGATTGCTGGGAGAAATATCAACAACTTCAGATATGCAGATGATACCACTCTAATGGCAGAAAGTTAAGAAATACTAAAGAGCCACATGATAAGAAGAAAGTGAAAAAACTAGCTTAAAATTCAATATTAAAAAAGATGAAGATCATGACATCTGGTCCCATCACTTCATGGAAAATAGAAGGGGAAAATGTGGAAGCAATGACAGATTTTATTTTCTTGGGCTCCAAAATCACTGTGGACAGTGACTGCAGGCATTAAATTAAACAACTCTTGCTCCCTGGAAGAAAAGCTATGACAAACCTAGACATCATGTGTTAAAAATAGATACATCACTTATCTGACAAAGCATCTATCGTCAAAGGTATGATTTTTCCAGTAGTTATGCACAGATGTGAGAGTTGGTCCATAAAGAAGGCTGAGTGCTGAAGAATTGATGCTTTCCAAATGTGTTGCTGGAGAAAATTTTTGAGTCCTTTGGACTGCAAGGAGATTAAATCAGTCAGTCTTAAAGGAAATTAACCCTGAATGTTCACTAGAAGGACTGATGCTGAAGCTGAAGATTTGACCACCTGATGCGAAGAGCTGATTCATTGGAAAAGAACCTGATGCTGGGAAAGACTGAGGTAAAAGAAGAAGGGGGTTTCAGAGGATGAAATGGTTAGATCATCAACTCAATGGACATGAATTTGAGCAAACTTTGGGAGATGTTGAGGACAGAGAAACCTGACATGCAACAGTCCATGGGGTCACAAAGAGTAGGACATGACGTATAGACTGAACAAGTTATAAACTCTTTTCTGTTCCTTTGATATATGTCTCTATTTCCACCAAAGCTTATAGCACCTTGATTATTGTAGCTACACAGTCTCAAATTCAAGTAACGTGATTCCTCCAATTTTATCAGTTTCTCTTCCAAATTGTTTTAGCTACTTTGACTTTCCATGTAAATTTTATAATATAGCTGTTCATATCTACAAAAAAGTCTTCTGAGATTTTCACAGAAATTTCTTTATCTATAAATCAATTTGTATAGACCTGTTTATTTGCTAAGCTGAGTCTTCCATTCTCTGAACAAGATATATCTTTTCACTTATTTTGGTCTTGGTTGATTTTTTCATAGAATAACATTCCTAGAGGTAGTAAAAGAAGAAGTAAATGTTTTTAAATTAGCATTCTGTAATTTTCAGTATAAAGACTTAGTATATGTTTCATTTTATTACTATTCTTTGGTTATTATTTATAGTGTTTTTGTTTGTTTCTAACTGTGCCACATGGCCTGTGGAATCTTAGTTCCTCGACCAGGGATTAAACCTGTGCTCCTTGAGGTGGAAACACATTTCCTTTCTTTTTCCCCTTATTGAATGAGCTAAAGAATCTGGTTTGAAAAAAAAAAAAAAAGCTAAAGTATCTATGTAAAAAAAAAAAAAAAACAGTGGTGAGAGTGGACATCTTTACTTTGTTTCAATCCTAAAAAAAAAAAAAATCAATTCTTTAACATTATGTATGATGTCAGCTGTAGGTTTTCTAAATGCTCTTTATCAGTTTTAGGAAAATCCCATTTTTTGCCTTTGGGCTATTGCTACTCTTCTGATAGATCTGATCCATAATGGATGCTAGAGTTTGTGTGCCTTGAATCTCTCTAAATTAATAAGCCTAGAATATGATCTACCACGCAAAAATGAAGACAAAATAACAATTAATCTTTAAATGAATTTACAAATCCTTTGAACTCTGTTTCTAAATGTTCTGAATAAGATTTTGATCCAGAGTTATGAATATTTTATCCTTACCCCTTGTAGCATAAAGAGTGATGACCAAGAAACATATATTAATAAAGAAGGATGCAAAATTGTATGTGTGATTTCCACCTTTCCTGTTGACACCCATTCTGAAAGTTTTCACATAAGTTATTGTGCCAGCATGTGAAAATAGAAAATCCCTAGCCAAGTTCATGCATGTGCAGAAAATGAAAGCCTTGGCATGCATACCGCCAGACTAAGAGTGGTTTTGGTAAAATTTGAAAAAAAAATAATACTAAAATTGGTAAGCTATAGTAACTAATGGACTTCCCTGGTGGCTCAGCGGTAAAGAATCAACCTGCCAATGCAGGTTCAAGTCCTGGGTCAGGAAGATCCCCTGAAGGAGGAAATGGAAACCCACTCCAGTATTCTTGCCTGAGAAATCCCATGAAGGAGAAGCCTGGTGGGCTACAGTCCAACGGGTCGCAAGAGTTGGACATGACTTAGTGACCAAACAACCACCACAATAGTGACTAATAAGAAGTTGGAAATATTTATCAAAGGAGGTATTGTAATAGGACTGACTCTTGTGACTAAGATTTTACTTGATTTAAGAGAGAAAAACTGCCTAGAATGAAGGAAGAGATGCAGATGAGATAAGAAGCAGCATTGTTCTTTAGGCAGTCTTAAATAGTGGTGTGAGAATAAGACGGCCATAAAAGAGAATGAGATGAAAGTCAGGGACTCATATCCTGCCATGAGATCAGAAGATAACAACTGAAGCAAGATAATCTTCAAATTTGAATCTTCTTCAAATTGGTTCACAAACACGCACAAAAGAGATTCTCTACAAAATGATTCATTTTACATAAAGTTGGGAAACATGGAAAGGAATTACATAGTTATTACAATATATGTGTTCTCAAATGGCAACCCACTCCAGTATTCTTGCTTGGAGAATCTCATGGACCGAGGAGCCTGGTGGGCTGCAGTCCATGGGGTCACAAAGAGCGGACACAACTGAGTGACTTTACTTACTTACTTACTTACTTACCATTTTAGTGTGTAATTTAGTCTATGAGAGATAACTTCTTTATTGATTTCTTAGATGTAAGTTTATAATTAAAATGAAAATTTTCTTTAGAAAAACAAAAGCAATAGTAAAATGAACAAGTATATCCATGCACCTAGATTCAAAATTATTACAATATTATTACTGAAACTCATCTATATATGTGTGGAGATAACTGTAAATAAGAACATCACTGCCTACATTTTCACAAAATAAGAATGTTCTTCTATATACACATACCTAGACCACTTTACACAAAAATGAGGCAGATATTTCTTTAAGTTCATGATTTCTGTTCCCTGTTAAATTTTCTCCCAAAGCTTTTACAGCTGATACCCAACCCCTCCCCTCCCTGCCCCCACATCTGCCCTCAACCAGGATGTGATAAAAGATTCTTTATTGCTGTTGTTTTGTCTTTATAAAGTCTTTGTGAATTTATGCAATCTCTCAACATGTCTCCCTTTTATTCTTTTAGTATGATACATTCTCAGTGACTTATTCAATAGTACACCTCCCCTTTTTCTTCCCTGCTTTCTGGAACCTCTGGAAATTTCCATTCTTTGCTCCAGCAACAGCCAGTAGCAGCCAGGGAAGCCAGCCCAAAATGCTCCCTGCTCACTCACAGCTGACCCTCCAAGCACTGTTGGTATTTTCTCCCTTCAAGGGCCTCATCAGAGTTAGTGGAGCTGGGAGCCTCTTAGCAGGGTCTGCTACACAGGAAAGGCCAGATGCTCCCTGCTCGCCCGCTGGGGCCAATTGGAGAGTTTGTATAAAGAATGTTTGTTCAGAAATCTTACTGCTTGCTCTGTTACCTTGTAGTGTTTGTTCCTGCTTTTTTCTTTTCTGGTATGGAAATTTATTTAACATGTGTATATATTCTCATTATTTTAACTCACATAAACATTATCTACAGCCAGATTTGTATTTTATATCTTGGATACTTATCATTGCTGCTTTTAAAAACACATTCATAGTCATCTTCAGAGTCTTTTCAAATATTTTAATCTACTCAAGCATTGTTCTTTACTAAACTGAAAGGGGATTTTTTTGTTTAGGAAAGGCAGAAATGTTGCCATTTCCCTCTTTTAGTGTTTTCCGGAAATTTCTTTTTACATACTTCTGGTGAAAAAAGAAAAAAAAGAGAGAGAGAGAGAGAGAGAGACAGGAGCCACAAAGTAAAATGTGCTCAGAAACTCATGCTTTAAAAGTGCTGTGAATATTGCATTATATGACTTAATTTGTTTTACTTGTGAAAGATTCACAAAAACATTCATTTATGTAAATGGAAAACTAAGATTCCCATTCTGAATGCAAAGACCAGACGTTTTTTATTGTGCTGGTATGAATTTTCTTATGCCGTTTGCTTTTATCCTTACCCAAGAGCTCCATGGGGTCGCTAAGGGTCGGACACGACTGAACGACTTCACTTTCACTTTTCACTTTCATGCATTGGAGAAGGAAATGGCAATTCACTCCAGTGTTCTTGCCTGGAGAATCCCAGGGACAGGGGAGCCTGGTGGGCTGCTGTCTATGGGGTCACACAGAGTCGGGCACGACTGAAGTGACTTAGCAGCAGCAGCAGCAGGCAGTTCTTGACTATATGATGTCATTATATGCCCCAAGGCAATAACAACAATGACCACCTCATTGAGATTTGCGGGAGTTAAGTATGTTAATAACAGTAGGTAGCACTCACATATAGTCAATGAATATGTATTGTTATTTTCTGAAGGGAACTATATCTTAAGTTGGTGAGCAGCAGTACAGAAAGAAAAAAAAAAAAAACAGAACAATGTACCTTGTTTATTCATCTCCGGGTTGGCTAAAAGTTACTGCTTGATTCTGGATGTAGAGTCAGGAGGGAATTTTGAATAGTCATCTAGACAGATGGGCATGAGAAATTGATTTATGACTGCCCACACAGAAAATTGGTATGCCAAAGTGTGGTTGTGGAGTTATTAATGCTTACCAGAGACGGAACATTGCTAAAACGTAGTCCTCACACTCAGGAGCTCCACAGTAAGAACATTCACAGCTCCTAGAAAAATGATATATTATATAGGGTATTAAATATAGTATTAATACCAATAGATTATCACGTCTAAATTTCAAAATATCATATTAGAACTCTCATTACTATTGTACAGATCAGAAATCAGAGGCACAGGCAAGTTAAGAAACTTTCCCAAAGCCACACAGAAAATTGCAAGACTGGGAAATCAGTCCAGGCAGCAGTATTTCATAGGTCTTATTCCTTCATATGAAAACCCACTGGCATCAGCATGTAAATAGCAAAAAAAAAGAAAAAGAAAAATGAAAAATTTAAATGTTTTTTATCCACCTGTCTTTAACTAAGGCTTCAGGTTTCATTCTCCTGTTCTTCAGAGGCACATTCTTTGAACACCACAATGAAAACTGCCCTGATATAGACAATACACCTCTCAAAATACACCTCTACACAAAAGATGCTCTCAAGCTGTGACCAATAATAGCAAGAGGCAGCCTGCAAACTCAAATAACCTATCATATGGTATTTACTGGAATGCCAGGATTTCAAAAGTAAAATATGAGATCTAAGTGTTTCCCCCATCAAAAAATACAAAGTAGCGGTAAAGAGATTTTAATCAATATATACTATTGCAATAAGGAAAGAGATCCACTGTGAACTGAACTCAGTTTCTATTTGTGCAGACGTGAACAGGCATTTTAAAGAGAATGGGGGAAAGAGAGGGAGGTGAGTAAGGACTCAGTCGAATTAGGGATGGGAACAAACAACAAAGGGTTGGTTCCTGTAAATGTGATTAGGTCAGCTGTGTCTGCAAGCTGACAGTTACTGAAGTTGAGATGTTATCCACCCACAGAGACTTGTAGATGGAAGCCTCATCCTTCCTAATTTAATTTCAAAGTAATGGTTTTCAGGTCCTTGAGAAAGATTCTCAAGACTAGATGCATAGACATCTCAAAGGAACAGAGAAAAGATCCAAAATTGTAAGCTCTTTTTAGTAATAGTCTAAGAAAATGGGATCCATTATGGGCTAGAACATACAGTATATTTTTGGCAGCCTTGAGTCACCTTAGGGATTGACCTGTTAGAAACTGTGATTAATATTTGTTTAAGTTTTTTAATGTGGTGTGCATGGGCGGGGTTGGATAGACAAAATCATTTTTATGGAAAGTCTGTAGTTTTCATTGGCCAAGATGAAGTCTAGTTGAGAAGGCTCAGAGGAACCTGGCTAAGGTTGGGTCAGAGAACTTTCATCAGTATCAAAAAATAGCATTACATTCTAGAATTCATATGGAATATCAGCAGATCCCAAATAGTCAAAATGATCTCAAAAAGAGGACAAAGTCAAAGGTCGCATACTTCCTGATTCCAAAAGTTATTCTAAATCTACAATAATTAAAATAGTGTGGTACTAGCATAAAGATAGTCATATGGGCTAATGGAATAGAATAGAGAGTTTAGAAATAAACCCTTGTATATATGGTCAAATGATCTTTGACAAGGTTTCCAAGATCATTCAACTGGGGAAAGGCAGCCTTTAAAAAAAGATGATGGAAAAAATTGGTTATCCGAGTGCAAAAGTATAAAGGTTAACTCTGATCTTATGCCATATACAAAATCATTTCCAAATGGATCAAAGATGTAAATATAAGATTGAAAACTATCAAACTCCTTGAAGAAAACACAGGGGGAAACCCTAGTGATGTTTGATTTGGCAATGATTTATTGGATATGACACCAAAAGCACATGTACAAAAACAAAACTTGCAGAACTGGAGCATAACAAAATTAACCCTTGTGCATTAAAGGCACAATCAATAGACTGTAAAGGCAACCTATGGAATGGGAATGTGCAAATCATATCTGATAAGACATTAGTCTAGAATACAAATAGCCCCTGCAATTCAACAATATCAAAACAAGTAACCTGATTAAGAAATATGCAAAGGACTTGAAAAGTTATCCAAATAAGATATGCAAATATCCAACAAGCACGTGAAAATATGTTAAACATAATTAGTCTTAGGGAGATACAAATCCAAACCACAGTGACTTACCACCTCATAGCTATTAGAATGGCTACTATAAATCAAGCAAACACATATACAGAAAATGACGTGTTGGTGAGATGTGAAGAAATGAGAATCCTCGTGCAGTCTTAATATAAAGTGGTACAATTTTTATAAAAGTAAAGTAGTCATTTACTCAAAAAAGTTTAATATAGAATTATAATATAATCCCATAATTCTGTATATATCTAAAACAATTGAAATAAAGCTCTTGAAGAGATCTCTGTCTACCCATGTTTATTGTAATATTATTCCCAATAGCCAAAAGAGTAGAGCAGCAAAAGTGTCTACCAACAAATGAAAGGATAAATAAAATGTAGTTTACACAATCAAGGGAGCATTATTCAGCCTTCAAAGAAACGCAATTTTGTTTCACAAGATGGGCGAACCTTGAGGACACTATGCTAAGTGAAATAAACAAAAAGATAAATACTGTATGAATCTGATTATACAAAGTAACCATCAAATTCATAAAGAAAATTCCCTGGTAGTTTTCAGAGGCTGGAAGGAGGGAGAAATGGAGAATTGTTGCTGAATATGCATAGAGATTAAAATAATTTTATAGATTGATTGTACAAAACTATGAATATACTTAAGTAAACTTAAATTAACTTTAAGTGAACTTAAGAGAGTTAAGATGGTAGAGTTTATACTATGTGTAGTTTACCAAAATTATGATTTTTTACAATTTAATTTTAGGATAATTATTGCCACCTATTGAAATGGATAGATAGACAAATAGAGCTCAGCCACTAAGTGTCTAGTTTCAGTATTCAAACTTGGAGCAACCTGGCTGTTAGATGAAAAAGATACACGGAACATGCAGATTTTGGCAACAGATAAGTAACAAGAAAAACTCAAAAAATAACAAAAGCCAAAACATATATAATGTGAATGATTCTTGATTGTTGACTCCACTGTGATGTTAAATGGTCAGAGAGCAGCCTTTTGAAAGCTTATTTCCATATATCCTGTAACATAGATGCCAGTTGGATGCTGAGCACCTTGTTCATGAGTTCTGTACTTATAGCCCCTGAAAAACAAGATCTAGAATGTAAAGCCCTTGGAGATACTGAATTCTATTTGACCTTTCACTTATATACCCACAGAACCTAGAATATTTCCTCTGACCTCACAGGTGAAAACACCTAGATGTTGAATTATATAGAGGAAATACACTGATTTGAGTTTGAAGAATAGAGATTATAGCATAGACAGAAAATTCATTATTAATAGCTGCAATTTTCATTTTCATCTTGGTTGCCACATATGCAGTGTGAAAATTTTATTTATATTGAAATTAAAATTAAATTTAATTTAAAATTGAATTTGGATATAAATAACCTATTATTTGACATAAATTTAAAAATAAAATTTTTAAATGACTTTATTTTCATAGAAGCTAAATGAACCTTTTTATTTTTAATGTTTTACTTACAAGTTGAATATTATCCTTGTCACTGTTCTTTCTGGCCTTCTTGAGGTCAAGTTGCCCTCCGCTGGAACCTATCACCTTAAGAGCACTCTAATGTGTTTAGGGATTCCCAAAGTTTTAAATCACAGCCTATTTGAGTTGTCTGTTTTTTTCTTTCTCCATCACAAACTTGTGTCATATTTATGACTGTTTATACACTTCCTGCCTGTTTGCTCATCACTGACTTTTAAAATGACGACTATTAAATGGGAGTAGAACCACTGAGAAATATTTAAAATTAAAAAGTCATAATGGGGAATAGTAAAACTGAACCTAAGCTCAGGTAATTTTCCTAATCCAAGAGAAAAGTATCTAAGAATGATCTGAGTTATCAGGCAGTAAGTTTCTTAAGTGAGACATTGACTGAGTTGTTAATAGTTATTCAGTTCAATTCAGTGTCTCAGTCATGTTCAACTTTTTTTGACCCCATGGACTATAGCAGGCCAGGCTTCCCTGGCCATCACCAACTCCTGGAGCCTGCTCAAACTCATGTCCATCACATTGGTGACGCTATCTAACCATCCATCCTCTGCCATCCCCTTCTCCTCCTACCTTCAATCTTTCCCAGCATAAGGGTCTTTTCCAATGAGTTGGTTCTTCGCATCAGGTGGCCAAAGTATTGAGTTTCAGCTTTAGCATCAGTCCTTCCAATGAACACCAAGGACTGATCTCCTTTAGGATGGACTGGTTGGATCTCCTTGCAGTCCAAAGGACTCTCCAAGGTCTTCTCCAACACCACAGTTCAAAAGCATCAATTCTTCCACGCTCACAGTCCAACTCTCACATCCATACATGACCACATCAAAAACCATAGCCTTGACTAGATGGACCTTTGTCGGCAAAGTAATGTCTCTGCTTTTGAATATGCTGTCTAGGTTGGTCATAACTTTCCTTCCAAGGAGTAAGTGTCTTTTAATTACATGGCTGAAATCACCATCTGCACTGATTTTGGAGCCCAAAAAAATAAAGTCAGTAACTCTTTCCAATATTTCCCCATCTATTTGTCATGAGGTGACGGGACCAGATGCCATGGTCTTAGTTTTCTGAATGTTGAGCTTTAAGCCAATAATTAACAATATAATTAATATTTATTAAAGTGTTATATTAATTTGCAAGAGCTATAACAAACTTTCACAAATCAGGTGAATAAACAGCAGAAATTAATTTTCTTACAGTTCTGGAGGCTAGAAGGCCAATATCAAGGTATTAAGAAATTTGGGTTCTTCTGAGGTCTCTTCTTTGACCTGCCTTCTTACTGTGACCTCACCTAAAGGGTTTGATAGTTTTTTGTGAAGCACATCATACATTTATTATATGATCCAGCAACCTTTACAATTAGACATATTCTCATGAAAACTGAAACTATATGTCCACAAAATGCTGTATCTAAGTGCATATAGAAACTGTGTTTCTAATAATCCAGAGATGGAAATGACCTTATTACCCATGAAGTGGTTAAAAAAGATGAATAAAAAGAAAAAAAAAAGGTCTTTTTCCTTTGTGTATTTATATGTCTTCTTCCCTGTGTATGTTAGCATTCCTGATTTTCTTTACACATCCAAATGTTCTTTACGTATAAGGACCAGTAAAATCGGATTAGAGTATACCCTAATGGTCTTAGTTTTACTTGATCACTTTTTAAAGCCCTTCAAGTGCATTCACTTCTGAGATGCCAGGGTTAGATCTTCAGCATATGAATTTGAGAGAGACACAATTCAGCCCATTACAAGTACAAATACAGATTTTAAGGCTACAGAAATACAGGAAGACCTACCCAGAGGTAAATATGTTCAAGGGTATGGTAAGAATAAGAAGAGTGGCCTGTTTATAAAACTGTCAGTGGCATAGGGATGAGATAAATCTAATCCTATATGCTGGACTTTTATTATTTCATCTCTATGAAGGAGACATAAACTGAAAGATCTACTATGGAAAGGAGATAATTATATTTTAGCATTTGAAGGGGAGGCTACAAATTTAAAGAAGGAAATACTGAAAACAAGGAGATTGATGCAACCCACCTATTTTTAAGTTGGGCTTATTAAGCTGAAATCATCCTTTTCCAGTAGACAGTTTAATGTATTTCAAAAATTACATGAACTCGTGCAACCACATACCAATTAAGATTATAACTAATAACAGTTTTCCTTACTCCCTGAGTTTCCATTGTGCTCTTTTGTAGTAATCCTAAACACAGTCTTGGAATTTATTAATCATATCTAACTTGATTGCTTAGCCTTTTCTAAGTCTTATAAATGAAACCATTTTGTATGCAATATTTTCTGTCTAGTTTTTCCCACTTACAATAATGTTTTTGAGATTCACTGATATCTTTGCACATGTCAGTAGTTTGTTACTTTTAAATTCTGCATTGCATTTTTTTTTTTTTTTTCCAAATGTACTAGAATTGATTCACCTTTTTTCACCACTTCATGGGTAATAAGGTCACTTCCAGGTCTGGATCATTAGAAACACAGTTTCTATATGCACTTAGATACAGAATTTTGTGGACATATAGTTTCAGTTTTCATGAGAATATGTCTAATTGCAAGGTTGCTGGATCATATAGTGTATGATGTACTTCACAAAAAACTGTCAAACCCTTTTCCCAAGTTGCTGTACCATTTCACATTTTCAAAGCAAACTCTGAAAATTCTAGTTGCCCCACAACTTCCCTAGCACTTGATATTGACAGTATATTTTAAAACTTTTTCAAACTTATTCCAGTAGATATGCAGTGGTATCTCATGGTGGTGAAGTTCACATCTTTTTAAGACAATGTGTTCATTCACTCAGTAGTGTCTAACTCCTTGTGACCATATGGACTGTAGTTCACCAGGCTCCTTTGCTCATGAGATTTTCCTGGCAAGAATACTGGAGTAGGTTGCCATTTCCTCCTCTGGGAATCTTCCAGATGTTTAATTAGACAGTGGTATTGAGCATATTCATGTGGGCATATTTCATGGGTTTATCTGCAACTCTTCTTTGGTTCAATATCACTTTTTCTATCTTAAAAATGTATTTGTTTTATTATTATTTAAATTATATATATATAATTATTGTTCTAAGATTTGTTTCAGCTTTTGTATTGAAAATATGTTCTCCAAGCCTATTGAATCTTGTCAATTTTCTTAACAGTGTCTTTCAAACAGCAGAATTCATATTTAATATTTATTAAAAACAATTTATCCACTTTTTCTCATTTTGTGATTTATAATATCTATTTACTATATATGAAATCTTTGATTATCTCAAGGTCATGAAGACCATTTTCTGTCTTCTTTAGATGTTTTATAAGACTTTATGTTTATGATAAATCCTGGGTTAATTTTTGTATACAGTGAAAAATAAAGATGGAAAGTTTGGTTTTGTTGGTGGTGGTGGAGGTGGTGGTGGTGTTTAGCTGCCCGATTGTCCTAGTCTTCTTTGTTGCAAATACTATCCTTTCTCCATTGAATTTTCTTATTGTATTAGCAAAAAATTCATTGACAATATATGCCTAGGTTTATTTTTTAATGCTATGCTGTTCCATTTATCTAAATATATATCTTTACACCAATACCTCACTATCTTGATTAATGGGGGTTTAAGTAAAGCCTTGAAATAAGTTTTGAGAGTCTTATGATATTGATCCTTGTTTTCTAATTTGTCTTGAGTATTCTAAATACTATACTTCCTTACATAAAGTTTATAATCCACTTGTTAACTTCTACAAAAAGCCATATTGGGGTATTGATTGTAGACTATGCAAAAGTTATAGATAAATTTGTGAGAATTGAACTCTTAAAAATATTGATGCTTCCAGTCCCTGAAATTTGTGTATCTCTACATCTAAATATATTTTAGTTAGCGTCATCAGTATTTTTAATATTCAGATTATAAATTTGGCACCTATTTTGGCACACATTTATCCTTTAGTATATCACGTTTTTATGCTGTTGTAAAATATATTTAACTTCAATATCCAATTACCCCTTATTTGTATATAGGAAGATGACTGATTTTGACCTATTCATATTTGAAAACTAAGAAAATTAAGTAGCAACCACGTGATATGTACCTTGTTACTCGTAAGGAATGGACAGACGAACAACAAAGATAAAGTTTGTCCTTTATTTGAGTTATCAGTCAAGCAGAGATTTGAATAGGCAATAGTGGGGCAGTGGGTAATGTGCATTATTATTTTGCAATCCACAAGATGTTTTAGCATGCAACTTGAATTTAAAATGTCATGGAAAGTTTCCTAAAGGAAATTATGGTTGAATACATAAAGAATAAGTAGCAGAAAGTCTTGTAGATTAGAACTAGTGAATACAAAAAAAGGTTTGTATTCAGGTAGGAACAAGGGGATGTCTGGAAGTCAAGGTTCGAAGTATCCATGGAATGTAGCAATTTTAGTACGTTTGATAAATGCTGGAATAATATGCCTGGGCTAGATATTTGAGGGATTTTGTTTTGCGTTAATGTGCGGATTTTGTAGTTTTTTCGTGCGTCATTAGGCTACCATGGGTCTACATATGAGGAACAGAGCTGGTTTAACTGTAAAATGGGAATTTGGGAATCTCGTAAATTTGAAGGAAAAAAATGTGTGTTAAAAAGACTCAGACTCTGAATAGGTAAGGGAAAATTATCCAGTGGAGAAAATGAGAGTCAGCCTCAGGTCCAAATAAAAGTGGGGAAGCACAGAAAAGTTTAGTATTTTTAGGGTAAAAGTTTCTTACCTATAAGTTACAGACTTTCACGTTAAAGACACAGTCACATCACGACCGCCCATCTGGAGGTAATTCTGTCCCGACACAAGTTATACTCACGCCTTAAACTAACCTTCTCATATTTCAGAAGCACGACTTCTTTGGGGGAATCAGGGACCCCTGGGCTCACAGCGCCATCTAGCATCAACAGAAATGGGAGACCAATGGCAAGCTAAATGAAAGGCTTTTTTAAATTTTGGGCGGGGGAGAAGATCAAGAAATCTGAAATACCTGTGTTCCACTGAGCAGGAATTTTAAAATACAGATATCAAATTTGAAAATAATGCATGATTTCGAGATGGGATGGTGATTCATAATTATTTCCGGTAAAGAAATAGAAAGGCCTGGCCAATATCCACTTCACCTTTTCTACGTGTAACTTAGGTGGTAAAGGTTGATGTGAATCCTAATAGACTGACTTCATTTACAAACATAGATATAAAGGATTTTGTTGCAGTGGACACATAATTCTTATTGGGTTATAAAACCAATTCAACTGACATTGCATTGCGTCACGTTCACCCCAGCGGAACTATGTACGTGTGTGTTTAAAAACACTTCCTTTTCCGGTTCAGTTTTCACAGTGCAAGAGTGTAATTTCATAGGATAAAGGTTTCATAGGTCATTATCCTTGAAAACTTTTCTAACAGAGAAGTCTGAGGTATTTAGTCGGGGCCCGCACCGCGGCCGCATCCCTGATTCCCCACTGGTGGGACTCAAGCAACACCGGCAGCCACCAGGGCTTCCGGTCTAACACAGCGACCTGAAGGAAATGCGCCATTGCACCGCGCCGCCGTCTCGTTCGCGTGCATTGTGGGAAGGTCATGTGGCTATTCCGCTAGCCCGGGGCACCGGGAGCCGATCGGGTACGAGGCTGCGCCGGTGGGCGGGGCGGAACCGGGTGCAGTGCCGCTTCCACTCCGTGTTTCCGTTTCCTCCCTCTCCTCCCGGTCCGTCAGCTTTAAGGCGCCCTCTGGGAGTTTTCCATCCGTCGTTTGCATCGCAAGGAGTAACAAAGTGTACGAGTTGCTTTCCCATAATAGTTCATCATTCTAGGTTTAGTTTCATTATTTGGGGTTTTTCTCTTTAACTTTGTACTAGTCTCTGTTTTGTTTGGTTTTTCCAGGAAAAATACGTACTGTGATGTTTCAACACCCATCTCTTTCCTTTGTTTAGTCATATAAACGTTGCCTAAAGCCATGCTTTTATACCTTTCTTTTTAAAATATGAATCCGTTTGTTTATTGTATTCATCTGAGAATTTAAATGTTCTTCAATGATAAGGTTCGTGATGATCTTTTTTAATAGAATAATATTTTAATAATTTCTATTAATATATTTAAGATTCTCTATTGCCTTTAATTTTTTCCCTAATTTTCCAATAAAATACCCTTAATATGAAAGAATATTTAAGAGATTCAAAGTGAAATTTCCCCCCAAAGTCTCGATAAAGTCCTTTAAAGTTATTTAAAACATTTTCGTGCAAAGTTGAAAAAGTTTCACAAATTTTGAAACAGCTACTGAATTTTGTTTTTCTATGTATCATGACTTACTCCATTATCCTAGCTCTCACTTGATAATTGATCATTTCCCAGATTGTTTTTCAATTGATAGTACTTGTTTCACCTATGTTATTCTCTCAGCTGTGACTTTTTCTTAGAAAATGTTCCTCAAACCGTGTAATTCAGAGGTCAGCATGCTTTCTTCTTCCCCGGAAATGTCCAGATATTAAGTATTCTAAGCTTGGAAGACTATATGATCTCCATGATGGTTACTTACCTCTGTGGTTGTCGCATGAAAGCAGCCATAGACCAACATGAATTAATTATCATGGTTGTATTCCAGCAAAGATTTATTTATAAATGTATGATTAGACCAAGGAAGGTAGTTTCTGACCTTATAGCTAATTAGCACCTTGCTCATGGTAAACGTAGTAAACTATAGCTTATGCAACTTTAGAAGTTATGTAAATTTTATTTTTGTTGTTAATTATTTTGATTCACCTTTCTTGTGCTTTATGATGGAACGTTAAGTATTAGAGAAGTTTGGGGAAACGGAGGCTATCCCAACATAAAGACACTAGGGTCTACTATATTTTATTAGTTGGTTATATTATTCTATAATCTTTATTCTTTATTGCTATGGTGACTTCCTATTGATTTTTTGAAAGAGAAATGCATGTTAATGGTAATATAAGAGAAAAAATATTCAATGACACTTGTTAAAGATTGTAAGGCAGACTTTCATTATGATAGGTAAAGGGGCTACTGCAATGGAATTTTACAGTAGGGGAGAGAGGGTAGGCTCAACTCTTCATATATCATAGCCAGTTGGGAATTTACAGCCAAGGAGTGAGTTAGGAGATCAGTGGATAAAAATTACTAGGAGGAATTGTTAGGGGTAAAAGTGGTTCTGGCTAAATCAGTCTAACAGGATCCTTTCTGAATATAGGCCAGGCTCATTAGACACAAACTAGGGCTTCCGTGGTGTTTCAGATGGTAAAGAATCTGTGTGCAATGTATGAGAGGTGAGTTCCACCCCCGGATTGGGAAGGTCCCCTGGAGAACAAATAACCCATTCCAGTGTCCTTGCCTAGAGAATTCCATACACAGAAGAGTCCATGGGGTCACAAAGAGTTTGACATTACTCAGTAACCAACATATCATCAGCGGGGATGATGAGGGCTTCCCAGTGGTGCTAGTGGTGAAGAACCATCCTGCCATTGTAGGGGAGGTGAGACATGAGGGTTTAGTCCCTAGGGTTGGAAAATATCCTGATGGAGGGCATGGCAACCCACTCCAATATTCTTGCCTGAAGAATCCCATGGATAGAGGACACTGGTGGGCTACAGTTCCTAGGGTCACAAAGAGTTGGATACTACTGAAGTTACTCAATAGACATGAGTCTGAGTGAACTCCAGGAGTTGGGATGGACAGGGAGGTCTGGTGTGTTGCAATTCTTAGGGTCACAAAGAGTCGGACACCACTGAGCAACTGAACTGAACTGAAGTGGCTTAGCACACATGAAGAGGATGATGAAGGATACAGAACCTGATTAGACCCTGAGGATGATCAAATATCGAAGGTGAGGGATACTAGCTAAGGTAACTTGGCAGGGCTCTTTCCCGCCAAATGTTAGAAGTAAGTGCACAAATGGGCCTAGGAGAAGATTCAGGAGCCTGGATTTGGTCAATGAATTTTTTTCAGTGGCAAAAACTGAAGTGTAAAGGAAGAATTTTTACAATTATGAAAACTCTAACTTATACCCCTGATTCCAGAATTTGAATTTAGTAGTGCATTGAAGTGTACTACCACTATTAAGACTTTAATGTCATTTTTAAAACATATATGTATAAAATATATTAAAGTATATCACTATATTTCTTTCTATGTTTTTACATATATTGTACACAATATATATAATATTTTAAGCTAATTGCTATCATAGATGATTTTATGTGAGGCACTATTCTGAAATTAATGCTCAGAAGTATAGGTGGAGTTTGTTCTATGAATTTAATCTTTGAGAAAACAAAGGTAGAATGTATTTTCAATTTCAAAGCAGCAATCAGTGGTGGAGTGAGAATACCATGTCTGCAGAGACCATGTCACCCAACCTTGTTTGGGATGAACACTGTCACATATTTCTGTTGACTTATGGCCAAAATAACTATAATTTGTTTTTGTAGATAACATTTTATTGAAACGGTATCCATTAATTTAATTGTGTATGGCTACCTTAATTCTTCAATGTCAAAATTCAGTCATTTTTGAGAGAAAATACTGAGGCCAAAAATATTTACTATCTGAGTTTTACATTACCGAGAGTTCAGTCCTAAGCTGTGTTGTTCAGTCTTTGGCATGCTAATTAGTATGAGATCCACATTAGAGCAGTTAGAGGAGGGCAGTGAGCCTGTAAATTATTAAAGGACTTCAAGGAGTCCCTTTCTAAGCCCCTTTCTCTCCCCCACAAACTCCCCTTACATTTTGCTTCTTGCTAATTCCCTTTTAGGTCCTCTGGCCGTGATTTTGATCATGAGTTTGAGGTGAAGTGGTCAAAGGCCATAGAAAGAAAAGATAAATATACTGACCGTTGGCCTCACAGTCTTGGAACTACAGCTTCTCCCAGAATAAAGGAAAGTCCCCCAAAGTTGATTTTTGTTGTTATGAGCTCACTTTTTGTTGCCACTGTCACCATGACAACAGGGTAGCTTCAGGGTCTGAGAAAGAGAGATTGGAGAAAAGCAAAAGGGGAAGGGTAGAACTCTCTGAGTATTCAGTTCAGTTCAGTTCAGTTTAGTCACTCAGTCGTGTCCGACTCGTTGCGACCGCATGAATCACAACACACCAGGCCTCCCTGTCCATCACCAACCCCCAGAGTTCACTCAGACTCACGTCCATTGAGTCAGTGATGCCATCCAGCCATCTCATCCTCTGTTGTCCCCTTCTCTTCCTGCCCCCAATCCCTCCCAGCATCAGAGTCTTTTCCAATGAGTCAACTCTTCGCATGAGGTGGCCAAAGTACTGGAATTTCACCTTCAGCATCATTTCCTCCAAAGAAATCCCAGCGCTGATCTCCTTCTGAATGGACTGGCTGGATCTCCTTGCAGTCCAAGGGACTCTCAATAGTCTTCTCCAGCACCACAGTTCAAAAGCATCTCTTTGGTGACTCAGAAGGTAAAGCATCTGCCTACAATGTGGGAAACCCAGGTTCAATCCCTAAATCAGGAAGATCTCCTGGAGAAGGAAATGGCAACCCACTCCAGTATTCTTGCCTGGAAACTCCCATGGACAGAGGAGTCTGTTAGGCTACAGTCCATGGGGTCGCAAAGAGTCGGACATGACTGAGCGACTTCACTTTCACTTTCACTTTAATTCCTCAGACTAGAACTAGAGAGTTTCTCTGGCAGTTTTTTGTCTGCACCACAGTACTCAATTCTGGGTTTCTGAACGTGTTAAGTTCAGGTCAGGAACAACATAAGGGGAAAAAAATAAGAAAAGAAAACTCATCGATTTAGTAATGCTTCACATTCCAGTATTCTTGCTTTATTCCCCATTACTATTTACTTTCAGAATATTCAAAGAGCTGTTCCATACATTTTGCCAAATTTTTGTAACCACATTCAGTGGGGGAGACTGGGTGGAGAGTGTTTACTCCTTCTACTTAGGAAAAGAACCCTAAAGGCAGCTTATTTCACATTTTTAATTTAGATCAAAAGAATATTTAACTTATGTTTATAGATTCATACTTATGCTCATAAAACATATGTGAAACCCAAGTTCTTCATTTTAGTACTAATGCCTTTCAATTCTGTTTAAATCTATTGTACACTTAATAAAATTTCAAATGGTTATCAATTACATAATGGTGATTATTACATTTTTATTATTTGAATTAGAGTGCTACTTTTAATGTGAGATACAGACTTTAGTAAATGTTTCTTGTTTTAAGATTTCTATAATGTTTCACTATATACACCAAGTAGGTATCAAGATGGGCAGGAAACTGCTCTGAGTCTCATATTATCAATATGTTTTAAATTTTCAAGAAATTTAAAGCCATATGATATGGCATTCTTTATTCTAATTTTAAATGTGTTGTTTGATACAAACAGATTTTGAAATAAATAAAATGGATGTGTTTAAACCAGTTGTAAAATTGACCTTTTGCACTACCAGATCAGTTTTCTTATAGCTAAATGTAAAATTCAGTACTTCATGTACATATGTTTGTGCCAAAACTGGCTATGTCCACACTAGTCAATTGATTGGCAAAGTGTAACAGTTTCTCTTTGCATCCCTTATATGTGCTCCATGGACCGCAGCATGACATGTTTCCCTGTCCATCACAAATACCTGGGGCTTGCTGAAACTCACGTCTATCGAGTTGGTGATGCCATCCAAACATCTCATCCTCTGTCATCCCCTTCTCCTACCTTCAATCTTTTGCAGCATCAGGGACTTTTCCAATGAGTCAGTTCTTCATATCCGGTGCCAAAGTAATGGAGTTTCAGCTTCAGGATCAGTCCTTCCAATGAATATTCAGTACTGATTTCCATTAGGATTGACTGGTAGGATCTCCTTGCAGCCCAAAGGACTCTCAAGAGTCTTCTACAACACCACAGTTCAAAAGCATCAATTCCTCAGTGCTCAGATTTCTTTATAGCCCAACTCTCACATCCATACATGACTACTGGAAAAAACATAGCTTTGACTAGCTGGACCATTGTTGGCAAAGTAAGGTCTCTGCTTTGTAATATGCTGTGTAGGTTGGTCATAGCTTCTCTTTCAAGGAGCAAGCATCTTTTAATTTCATGGCTGCAGTCACCATCTGCAGTGATTTTGGAGCCCCTCTCCCAAAAAACAATAAAGTCTCTCACCATTTCCATTGTTTTCCCATTGTTTCTCCATCTATTTGCCAGGAAGTGATGGTACCAGATGCCATGATTTTAGTTTCCTGAATGTTGAGTTTTGAGCCAGCTTTTTCACTCTCCACTTTCGCTTTCATCAAGAGGCTCTTTAGTTCTTTGTTTTCTGCCACAAGAGTGGTGTGATCTGCATATAAGATGTTATTGATATTTCTCCCAGCAATTTTGATTCCAGCTTGTGCTTCCTCCAGCCCAGCATTTCTCATGATGTAGTCTGCATATAAGTTAAATAATCAGGATGACAATATACAGCTGTGACATAATCCTTTCCAGAATTGGAAGCATTCTGTTGTTTCATGCCTGGTTCTAACTGTTAATTTTTGACTTGCCTACAGATTTCTAAGGAGGCAGGTAAAGTGGTCTGGTATTCCCAGCCCTTTAAGAACTTTCCACAGTCTATTGTGATCTACATAGTCAAAGCCTTTGGCAGAGTCAAAAATCAGAAGTAGGTGTTTTCCTGAAACTCACTCCCTTTTTCGTTGATCCAATGGATGTTGGCAATTTGATCTCTGATTCTTCTGCCTTTTCTAAATCCAGCTTGAACATCTGGAAGTGCATGGTTCATGCACTATTGAATTCTGGCTTGGAAATTTTGAACATTACTTTGCTAGCATGTAAGATGTGTGCAATTGTGCAGTAGTTTGAACATTCTTTGGCATTGCCTTTCTTTGGGATTGGAATAAAAACTGACTTTTTCCAGTCCTGTGGCCACTGCTGAGTTTTCCAAATTTTCTGGCATATTGAGTGCAACACTTTCACAGCATCACCTTTTAGAACTTGAGATAGCTCAACTGGAATTTCATCACCTTCATTAACTTTGTAGTGATGATTTCTAAGGCCCACTTGACTTCACATTCCAGGATGTCTGGCTCTAGGTGGAGGATAACACCATTGTGCTTATCTCATCATGAAGATCTTTTTTGTAGTTCTTCCATGCATTCTTGCCACCTCTTCTTAATCACTTCTGCTTCTTTTAAGTCCATACCGTTTCTGTCTTTCATTGTGCCCATGTTTGCATGAAATTTTCCCTTGGTATCTGTAATTTTTTGGAAGAGATCTCTAGTCTTTCCCATTCTGTTGTTTTCCTCTATTTCTTTGCACTGATCAGATCACTGAGGAAGACTTTCTTATCTCTCCTCCCTATTTTTTGGAACTCTGCATTCAGATGGGTATATCTTTCCTTTTATCCTTTACCTTTAGCTTCTCTTCTTTTCTCACTCTTTGTAAGGCCTCCTCAGACAACCATTTTTACTTTTTGTGTTTCTTTTTCTTGGGGATGGTCTTAATTACTGCCTCTTGTACAATGTCATAAACCTCCATTCATAGTTCTTCAGTCAATCTATAAGATCTAATCCTTTGAGTATAATTGTCACTTCCACTATATAATCATAAGGAATTTGATTTAGGTCATACGTGAATGGTCTAGTGGTTTTCCCTTCTTTCTTCAAGATAGAAATCATAAGGAATTTGATTTAGGTCATACCTGAATGGTCTAGTGATTTTCCCTACTTTCTTCTGCATTTTTCAATAGGAACTCATGATCTGAGCCACAGTCAGTTCCCAGTATTGTTTTTGCTGACTGTATAGAGCTTCTGCATCTTTGGCTGCAAGAATATAATCAATCTGATTTCGATATTGACCATCCGGTGATGTCCATGTTTAGTCTTCTCTTGTGTTGTTTGAAGAAGGTGTTTTTTATGGCAAGTATGTTCTCTTGGCAAAACTCTGTTCACTTTAGCCCTGCTTCACTTTGTACTCCAAGGCCAAATTTGACTGCTACTCCAGGTATCTCTTTACTTCCTACTTTTTCATTCCCGTCGCCTATAATGAAAAGGACATCTTTTTGGGGTGTTAGTTCTACAAAGTCTTGTAAGTCTTCATAGAACCTTTCAACTTCAGCTTCCTCAGCATAACTGGTTGGGGAATAGACTAAGATTACTGTGATATTGAACAGTTTGCCTTGGAAACAAACAGATCATTCTGTCTTTTTTTGAGACTGCACCCAAGTACTGCATTTCAGATTCTTTTGTTGACTATGAGGGCTTCTCCACTTCTTAAAGGAATTCTTTCCCACAGTAGTAGATGTAATGGTCATCTGAGTTAAATTCACCCATTCCAGTCCATTTCATTTCACTAATTCCTAAATTATCAATGTTCACTCTTGCCATCTCCTGTTTGACCACTTTCAGTTTAATTTGATTCATGGACCTAGCTTTCAGGGCTCCTATGCAATATTGCTCTTTACAGCATCAGACTTTACTTCCACCACCAGTCACATCCACAACTGGGCTTTGTTTTTGCATTGGCTCCATTTCTTCATTCTTTCTGGAGTTAGTTTTCTTTCACTGTTTTTAGAAGTTAGTTGGAATTCCTTGTATTTTTGTAATAGTGTACAAAAGAAGATACAAGTAAAGTGTAGTCCCAAAAACATACAATATTAAGAATATGATTTAGAAATATTTTATAATTTACTTCTATATTAGTTAAAATTTTAATAACTTTCTCATAGATACATGAATGCATGTTTTGTTTGATTTTCATTTCATTTTATGAATATAGAAGTGTAAGTCTGTATATATGTAATATCCCCTCACATTTCACTTTTCTATGGTGACTAATATAGAAATTGTGGTTGTTTCTTTTATAAAAATGTACTCTGCTTTAGAAAAGTATGTGGATTCTTCATCTGAAGGCATATCTATACAAGTGTGTGTGTGTGTGTATGTTTGCTTGTGTTTGTATTTATGTAAATACACATGTAACCAGAAAAATGATAGTGGCAATGATTATAGATCGAACTCTGATGGAATAGTTTGTGTCAGAAATCTACTTTTAGTGATTTTTTTAAGTACACACACACAAAAATTTACATTATGAACAATTATTTTTCCCATTAAACAAGTGAAGTCATTAAGGATATACTTCTTAGAATAACTAGTACAGGCTCATAAAGACCTTAAGAGGTCTGAAATCCATCTTTCTAAATGCACAGCAACCCTATGCACCATGGTGATGGATACTTTTTAAATCTGTGCAGTTTTCTGATAGTCAGTAGCATGGTGGATCTATTGTTGCTGTTTGTTAGAGTTCATAAGCTGTCCTCTTATGTTATTCTCTCTCCTTCATGCAAGGGCCTAGAAACAAACATATATTAAGAACACAGCTCCATACCTGAGATTCATGGTAAAGGGAAGATTTTTAGGTCTGTATTATTTATCTGAGTGTTGTACTGTTGTACTGCGTGGTTATTAAGCATGATAAAAAAGATGAGGGCTTAGACCCAGGGTCTTCTCCACATGCATAATTCAGAGTCCTTGTTTCCAGGGAAGACCTGGATTTCCTAGAATTTATGCCTATGTATGTACGCCTATCCTGGATTTTGGCTATTGCACAAATTTGTAGTCAGGTCAATCAATTCATAGTCTGTAATTGTCTTGGCTTCATATTAAAACAAAGCAAAATACTATAAAATGCTGAGCTTCACAAATCTGAGTCTTAAAGTTTTTCATCAACAATGTAGAAAATCTACAGAAAAAGATTAGAAAGATAGTGTTAATATATTCTTCATGTTAATGAAGCAAACTACAGGCTCCATATGTGCTTAGTCACTCAGTCATGTCTGACTCTTTGCAACCACATGGACTGTAGTCCATCGACTCCTCTGTCCATGGGGATTCTGCAGGCAGGAATTCTGAAGTGGATTGCCATGTGGTCCTCCAGGATATCTTCCCAACCCAGGAGTCTAAGCCAGCTCTCCCACATTGCAGGCAGAAGTATTGGTTATTTTCCCATGACCTCTTATTTTTCTCTCTAGAATGATAACTGGGCTAAGAAATTAAAAAAAAAAAAAGCCACATGCATACGGGGCAATATGCATGCTACTAATTATCACTAAATACTTAATTCTGGATGTTCAGTACAGGCAAGGAAATTGGGGTTTCCTTTAAACTCCTTGACCACTCACACAAAGGCACACATAACTAAGGCAACAAGGAATCACACATATTGGTGAATTACAAAGAAGTTGTATGTCATATTCATGGGTTTGTGAGTACAATAGACAAAGATACAAGGGCAAATCAATAGGAAGGACTCTGCATCAGGATACTACTAAAGAATTTTAATCTATAGAAATAATAAATCATGTTATGTGTGTGTGTTTTTTAAATTATTTTTGAAGGATAATTGCTTTACAGACTTTTGATGTTTTCTCTCAAACCTCAATAAGAATCAGCCATAGGTATACATATATCCCCTCCCTTTTGAAACTCTCTCCCATTTCCCTCCCCATCTCACCCCTCTAGGTTGATACAGAGTGCCTGTTTGAATTTCCTGAGCCATTAGCCAGAAGCAAACTCCCATTAGCTATCTATTTTACATATGGTAGTGTAAGTTTCCATGTTACTCTTCCATACATCTCACCCTCTCCTCCCCTCTCCCCATGACCATAAATCTAATCTGTATGTCTGTTTTTCCACTGCTGCCCTGTAAGTAAATCCTCTGGTATATGTTTTCTAGATTCAGTATATATGCGTTAGAATACAGCATTTATCTTTCTCTTTCTGATTCACTTCATGCTGTATAATAAGTTCTAGGTTCATCCACTTCATTAAGACTGACTCAAATGTGCTTCATTTTATGGCTGAGTAATATTCCATCGTGTATATGTACCACAATTCTTTATGCATTCTGCCAATAAGACACCTAGGTTGCTTCTATGTTCTGGCTATTGTAAACAATGCTGCAGTGAACAATAGGATACATGCGTCTCTTTCAATTTTGGTTTCCTCAGGGTATATGCCTCGCAGTGGGATTGTTGGGTCATATGTTGGTTTTATTCCTAGTTTTTAAAGGAATCTCCATACCGTCTTCCATAGTGGTTGTATCAATTTACATCCCCACCAACAGTGCAAGAGTGTTCCCTTCTCTCCACACCCTCTCCAGCATTTATTGTTTGTAGACTTTATGATAATGTCCATTCTGACCAGTGTGAGGTGATATCTCACTGTAGTTTTTATTTTCATTTCTCCAATAATGAGCAATGTTGAGCATCTTTTCATGTATTTTTTAGCCATCTATTTGTCTTCTTTGGAGAAATGTCTGTTTAGTTTTTTTTTTTTTTTCCCACTTTTTGATTGGGTTGTTTGTTTTTCTGGTGTTGAGTTGTGTGAACTGCTTGTATATTTTGGAAATTAATCCTTTGTCAGTAGTTTCCTTTGCCATTATTTTCTCCCATTCTGAGGGTTGTCTTTTCACCTTGTTTATAGTTTCCTTTGATGTTCAAAAGCTTTAAGTTTAATCAGGTCCCACTTGTTTACTTTTGTTTAACTTTTACTATTCTAGGAAGTGGGTCATAGAGGATCTTGCTTTGATTTATACCATCGAGTGTTCTGACTATGTTTTTCTCTAAGAGTTTTATAGCTTCTGGTCTTACATTTATGTCTTTAATCGATTTTGAGTTTATCTTTGTGTATGGTGTTAGGAGTTGTTCTAATTTCATTCTCTTATGTGTAGCTGTCCAGTTTTCCCAGCACCATTTATTGCAGAGGCTGTCTTTGCCCCATTGTATATTCTTTCCTCTTTTGTCAAAAATAAGGTACCCATGGGAGCATGAGTTTATTTCTGCACTTTCTACTGTGTCCCATGGGTCTATATTTGTTTTTGTTCCAGTACCATACTGTTTCCATGACTGAAGCTTCTAGTATAATCAGAAGTTGAGAAGGTTTATGCCTCTAGCTCCATTCTTCTTTCTCAAGACTGTTTTGGCTATTTAGGTCTTTTGTGTTTCCATATGAATTGTGAATTTTTTTGTTCTAGTTCCGTGAAAAATGCCATTGGCAATTTGATAGGGATCAAATTAAATCTGTAGATTGCCTTTGGTAGTATAGTCATTTTCACATTATTGATTCTTCCTGTCCAGAAACATGGAATATCTTTCCATCTGTTTATGTCATCTTTTATTTCTTTCATTATCATCTTATAATTTTCTGTGTACAGTTCTTTTGTCTCCTTAGGTGAATTTATTCTTAGATATTTAATTCTTTTTGTTGCAGTAGTGAATGGGACTGATTCTTTAATTTCTCTTGAGTTTTATTGTTAGTATATAAAATGCAAGTGATTTCTATGTATTTATTTTGTATCCTGCAACTTTGTTAAATTCACTGATTAGCCCTAGTAACTTTCTGATAGTATCTTTAGGGTTTTATATGCACAGTATCATGTCATTTGCAAACAGTGAGAACTTTACTTCTTCTTTTCTATCTGGACTTCTTTCATTTCTTTTTCTTCTGTGATTGCTGAAGCTAGGATTTTCAGAACTATATTGAATAATAGTTGCAAAAGTGGACACCCTTGTCTTGTTCCTGAACTTAAGGGGAATGCTTTATATTTTTCACCTTTGAGAATAATGTTTGTTGTAGGCTTATCATATATGGCATTTCCTGTATTGAGGTATGTTCTTTCTATGCCCATTTCTTGAAGAGTTTTAATCATAAATGGACATCTTATCTTTGACAAAGGAGACAAGAATATACAATGGAAAGGAGACAAGAATATACAATGGAGAAAAGACAATTTCTTTAAAAAGTGGGGGGAAACTGGTAAACCACTTATAAAAGAATGAAACTAGAACACTTTCTAACATCATACACAAAAATAAACTCAAAATGGATTAAAGATCTAAATGTAAGACCAGAAACTATAAAACTCCTAGAGGAAAACTAGGCAAAACACTCTCCGACATAAATCACAGCAGATTCCTCTATGGCCCATCTCCCAATGTAATGGAAATAAAAGCAAAAATAAACAGATGAGACCTAATTAAACTTGAAAGCTTTTGCACAAAGGAAGAAACTATAAGCAAGGTGAAAAGGCAGCCTTCAGAATAGAAGAAAACAATAGCAAACTAAGAAACTGACAAAGAATTAATCTCAAAAATATGCAAGCAACTCCTGCAGCTCAATTCCAGAAAAATAAACGACCCAATCAAAAAATGGACCAAAGAACTAAATCGACATTTCTCCAAAGAAGACATACAGATGGCTAACAAACACATGAAAAGATGTTCAACATCACTCATTATCAGAGAAATGCAAATTAAAACCACAATGAGGTACCATTTCACACCAGTCAGAATGGCTGCTATCCAAAAGTCTACAAATAATAAATGCTGGAGAGGGTGTGGAGAAAAAGAAATCCTCTTACATGGCTAGTGAGAATGCAAACTAGTACAGCGACTGTGGAGAACAGTGTGGGGATTCCTTTAAAAACTAGAAATAGAACTGTCATATGACCCAACAATCCCACTGCTGGGCATACACACTGAGGAAACCAAAATTGAAAGAGATACGTGTACCCCAATGTTCATTGCAGCACTGTTTATAATAGCCAAGGACATGGAAGCAACCTAGATATCCATCAGCAGATAAATGGATAAGAAAGCAGTGGTACATATGCACAATGGAATATTACTCAGCCATTGAAAAGAATACATTTGAATCAGATCTAATCAGGTGGATGAAACCGGAGCCTATTATACAGAGTGACATAAGCCAGAAATGAAAATACCAATATAATATACTAATGCATATATATGGAACTTAGAAAGATAGTAATGATAACGCTATATATGAGACAGAAAAAGAAACACAAATGTATAGAACAGTCTTTTGGACTCTGTGGGAGAGGACGAGGGTTGGATGATTTGGGAGAATGACATTGAAACATGTATAATATCATATGTGAAAGGATCACCAGTCCAGGTTTGATGCATGAGATAGGGTGCTCTGGGCTGGTGCACTGGGATGACCCAGGGAGATGGGATGGGGAGATAGGTGGGAGGGGGGTTCAGGTTGGGAACACATGTACACCTGTGGTGGATTCATGTCAATGTATGGCAAAATCACTACAATATTGTAAAGTAATTTGCCTCCAATTAAAATAAATAAATTTATTTTTTAAATTGCAAATAGAACTGCCTTATGACCCAGCAATCCCATTGCTGGGCATTCACACCGAGGAAACCAGAATTGAAAGAGACACGTGTACCCCAATGTTCATCGCAGCACTGTTTATAATAGCCCAGACATGGAAGCAACCTAGATGTCCATCAGCAGACGAATGGATAAGAAAGCTGTGGTACATATACACAATGGAGTATTACTCAGCCATTAAAAAGAATGCATTTCAATCAGTTCTAATGAGGTGGATGAAGCTGGATCCGATTATACAGAGTAAAGTAACCCAGAAAGAAAAACACCAATACAGTATACTTACACATATATATGGAATTTAGAAAGATGGTAATGATAAACCTGTATGCAAGACAGCAAAAGAGACACAGATGTATAGAACAGCCTTTTGGACTCTGTGGGAGAGGGAGAGGGCGGGATGATTTGGGAGAGTGGCAATGTAACATGTATGATATCATAAGTGAAATGAATCGCCGGTCTAGATTCGATGCAGGATGCAGGATGCTTGGGACTGATGCACGGGGATAATCCAGAGAGAAGGTGTAGGGCGGGAGGGGGGAGGAGCAGCCGGGATTGAGAGTTCATGTACACTCGTGGCTGATTCATGTCAATGTATAGCAAAAGGAATACAGTATTGTAAAGCAAAACAAACTTAAAAAAATAAAAATTAATATTAAAAAAATAAAGTAATATACCACTTGGATTCTAAAAAAAAAATAAATAAATAAAATAAATAAAAAAATTTTAAAAGTCATTGACCTATAAACCTAAAATGTGTGGGTGATGGTGGCCTCATATAATGGATTTGGAAATATATCATATGTGAAAAGGATCACCAGTCCAGGTTTGATGCATGAGATAGGGTGCTCTGGGCTGGTGCACTGGGATGACCCAGGGAGATGGGATGGGGAGATAGGTGGGAGGGGGGTTCAGGTTGGGAACACATGTACACCTGTGGTGGATTCATGTCAATGTATGGCAAAATCACTACAATATTGTAAAGTAATTTGCCTCCAATTAAAATAAATAAATTTATTTTTTAAATTGCAAATAGAACTGCCTTATGACCCAGCAATCCCATTGCTGGGCATTCACACCGAGGAAACCAGAATTGAAAGAGACACGTGTACCCCAATGTTCATCGCAGCACTGTTTATAATAGCCCAGACATGGAAGCAACCTAGATGTCCATCAGCAGACGAATGGATAAGAAAGCTGTGGTACATATACACAATGGAGTATTACTCAGCCATTAAAAAGAATGCATTTCAATCAGTTCTAATGAGGTGGATGAAGCTGGATCCGATTATACAGAGTAAAGTAACCCAGAAAGAAAAACACCAATACAGTATACTTACACATATATATGGAATTTAGAAAGATGGTAATGATAAACCTGTATGCAAGACAGCAAAAGAGACACAGATGTATAGAACAGCCTTTTGGACTCTGTGGGAGAGGGAGAGGGCGGGATGATTTGGGAGAGTGGCAATGTAACATGTATGATATCATAAGTGAAATGAATCGCCGGTCTAGATTCGATGCAGGATGCAGGATGCTTGGGACTGATGCACGGGGATAATCCAGAGAGAAGGTGTAGGGCGGGAGGGGGGAGGAGCAGCCGGGATTGAGAGTTCATGTACACTCGTGGCTGATTCATGTCAATGTATAGCAAAAGGAATACAGTATTGTAAAGCAAAACAAACTTAAAAAAATAAAAATTAATATTAAAAAAATAAAGTAATATACCACTTGGATTCTAAAAAAAAAATAAATAAATAAAATAAATAAAAAAATTTTAAAAGTCATTGACCTATAAACCTAAAATGTGTGGGTGATGGTGGCCTCATATAATGGATTTGGAAATGTTCCTTCGTCTGTAATTTTGTGAAAGAGTTTTAGGATAGGCATTAGCTCTTCTCTAAATGTTTGGTAGAATACTCCTGTGAAGTCATCTGGTCCTGGGCTGTTGTTTCTTGGGAGATTTTTGATCACAGCTTCAACCTCAGCACTTGTAATTGGATTCTTCATAATTTCTATTTCTTCCTGGTTCAGTCTTGGAAGATTGAACTTTTCTAAGAATATGTCAATTTCTTCCAGTTTATCTATTTTATGGCCATATGATTGTTTATAATAGTCTTTTATAATCTTTTGTATTTATGCCTTGTCTGTTGTAGCCTCTCCTTTTTCCTTTCCAAATCTGTTGACTTGATTCTTCTCTCTCTTTTATTTTTTTTCTTGATGAGTCTATCCAAAGGCTTGTCAATTTTGTTTATTTTCTCAAAGAACCAGCTCCCAGTTTCATCAATCCCTACTATTGTTCCTTTCATTTCTTTTTCATTTATTCTGCTCTGATCTTTATGATATCTTTCCTTCTACTAATTTTGGGGCTCTTTTTGTTTCTCTTTTTCCAGTTGTTTTAGGTGCAAAGTTTGGCTGTCTATTTGATGTTTTTCTTGTTTCTTGAGGTAGGATTGTATTGCTATAAACACCCCTCTTAGAACCACCCCTGCTACATCCCATAGGTTTTGAGTTGTGTTTTCATTGTCATTTGTTTCTAAAAAATTTTTGATTTCCCTTTTGACTTCTTCAGTAACCTGTTGGTTGTTTAGAGATGTGTTGTTTAACCTCCATGTGTTTGTGTTTCTTACACTTTTTTTTTCTTATAATTGATATCTAATCTCATAGCATTTTGATCAGAGAAGATGCTTGATACAATTTCAATTTTCTTTTTTATTGCCTATAACTCTTTTTTAATTTATTGATTTTAATTGGAGGCTAGTTACTTTACAATATTGTAGTGATTTTTGCCATGCATTGACATGAATCAGCCATGGGTGTATTTGTATTCCCCATCCTGAGCCCCCCTCCCACATGCCTCCCCATCCCATGCCTCTGGGTCATCCCAGTGCTTAAATTTACTGAGGTTTGATTTGTGACCCAAGATGCAGTCTGTCCTGGAGAGTGTTCCATGTGCATTTGAAAAGAAGGTGTATTCTTCTGCATTTGGAGGGAATGTCTGGAAGATATCAGTGAGATTCATCACATCTAATGTTTCATTTAAGACTTGTGTTTCCTTGTTAATTTTCTGTTTTGATTATCTTTCCATTGATGTGAGCGGGGTGTTAAAGTCTCCTACTATTATTGTGTTACCATCAATTTCTCCTTTTATGTCTGCTAGTGTTTGTCTTATGTATTGAGATGCTCCTATGTTGGGTGCATAGATATTTACAATTGTTATGTCTTCTGCTTGGATTGATCCCTTGATCATTATGTGATGTCTGTCCTTATCTCTTGTAATCTTCTTTATTTTAAGGTCTATTTTGTCTGATATGAGCATTGTTACTGCAGCTTTCTTTTGCTTCACTTTGCATGGAATATATTTTTCCATCCTCACTTTCAGTCTGTATGTTTCCTGAGGTCTGAAATGAGTTTCCTCTAGACAACATATATATGGGTCTTGTTTTTTTATCCATGCAGCCATACTGTGTCTTTTGGTTGGAGCATTTAATCCATTTACACTGAAAGTAGTTATTGATATATATGTTCTTATTGTGATTTTCTCAATTGGTTTGACTTTGCAGGTCTTTTTTCTTCTATTGCTTTATGGACTATAGAAGTCCCTTTAACATTTGTTGTAAAGCTGGTTTGGTGGTACTGAATTCTCTTAACTTTTGCTTGTCTGAACTGCTATTTTTTTCTCCATCAATTTTGAATGAGTTCCTTGCTGGGTACAGTAATCTTGGTTGTAGATTTTTCCCTTTCAGCACTTTAAATGTAGCCTGCCATTCCCTTCTGGCCTGCAGAGTTTCTGCTGAAAGATCAGCTGTCAAGCATATGGGGTTTTCCTTATGTGTTACTTGTGGCTTCTCCCTTGCCACTTTTAATATTTTTCTTTGTGTTTAGTCTTTATTAGTTTGATTAGTATGTGTCTTAGCATGTTTCTCCTTGGGTTTATCCTGTACTGGACTGTATGTGCCTCTTGGATTTGATTGACTATTTCCTTTTCCATGTTGGGGAAATTTTCAACTATAATCTCTTAAAAATTTTCTCATATCATTTCTTTTTCTCTTCTTCTTCTGGGACCCCTATAATTCAAGTATTACTGCATTTGATAGGGTTTCAGAGGTCTCTGAGACTATCCCCAGCTCTTTTCATTCTTTTTACTTTATTCTGCTCTTCAGAAGTTATTTCCACCATTTTATCTTCCAGTTCACTGATTCATTCTTCTGCTTCAGATATTCTGCTATTGACTCCTTCTAGAGTATTTTTTTTATTTCAGTCATTGTGTCATTTGTCTCTGTATGTTTATTCTTTAATTCTTTTAGATCACTGTTAATTGATTCTTGCATTTTCTCCATTTTGTTTTCAAGGTTTTTTTTTTTTTTTAATCATCTTTGCTATCATTATTCTGAATTCTTTTTCAGGTAGTTTGCCTATTTCCTCTTCATTTATTTGGACTTCTATGCTTCTAGTTTGTTCCTTCCTTTGTGCAGTATCTATCTTCCTTTTCATTATTTTTTTAACTTATTCTGTTTGAGGTATCCTTTTCCCAAGCTTCAAGGAAAGTTTAATTCTTTCCTTTAAGAAGGTTGAATTCTTTCTTCCTTTTGATTTCTGCCCTCCTAAGGCTTGCCCAGTGGTTTGTGTAAGCTTCATATAGGGTGAGATTTGTGCTGAGTTTTTGTTTGTTTTCCTCTGATGGGCAAGGCTGAGTGAGGTGATAATCCTGTTTGCTGATGACTGGATTTTTTTTTTTGCTCTGTTTGTTGTTTAGATGAAGCTTCCCGCACAGGGTGCTACTGGTGGTTGGGTAATGCCAGGGCTTGTATTTAAGTGTTTTCCTTTGTGTGAGTTCTCACTATTTGATACTCATTAGGGTTAGTTCTCTGGTAGTCTAGGGTCTTGTACTTAGTACTCCCCCTCCAAAGGTTCAGAGCTTCATCTCCGTTCCCTCAGGACCAATTTTTGTCTTTAATTTGAGTAAGGAAAGGGAAATTGATGCAACAACTCATTCACTTTAGCAAACTGAAATATTGAGCCACCCACATGGCATCTGTTCTGCTCTGTGGGGGATACACAGGTGTTCTAAGCAGAAGGAGATCCCACTGCCTCAGATCCAGCAGTCAAGAAGTGATTTCCATTGTCTTGCAAAGGATGTATTATAAAACATCACAGTAACTTCTCACCAACTATCCATTTCTACATAATAGTGTATGTATGTTGATGCCACATACTCCATTCATTCCACTCACTCCCCACCCCCCTCACTCTATCCACAAGTCCATTTTCTGCATCTGGATCTCAGCTCCTTCCAATCAAATAGGTTCATCCATGCCATTTATCTAGTTTCCACAGGGAGCCCAGTCTGGTGTTCTGTGATGACTTAGATGTTTGGAGACCAGGGGAAGGAGGGAAGCTCAAGAGGGAGGGAATATATGTATAAATATGACTGAATTATGTGGTATCACAGAAACCAATACAACATTGTAAAAAATTAAAAAAAAATGAAAATCATAGTAAAGTATACTGTTACACACTGAATAACGTGCCCACCACATATGCTGAAGTCCTGCCCTTAAGTTTAATAGTAGATGGAGGTGGAACATTGGGAAGTAAGATTAAGATTAGGTCTTGATTATGAGTCCCTCATGATGGAATAGTATAACCTTTATATGAAGAGGAAGATATCTATCTCTGAGATACAAACACACACACAAATATATACACACAAATACATATACATGCATGTGTACCTATAAATGCATAATGCTAATATATATCAAGAACTTTGTATATTCCAGGTACTGACTATAACTGTCTTTTGTTATTTAATTAATATTCATGGTAAATGTATATATTACATTTTAAAAATGTGTATAAAGAGGAAAGGAAGAACTGGGTACAAATTCCCAGAAACAAGAAGCCCTAAAATCATGACACTAAGTAGATCTTCCTCTACAAAGATTCTATTTCTCACCACTGTCTAGGATATACATTCCATGAGGTTCTGTAGCCCTTAATTGTGATGGATAGGTTTTGTGTGCTTTTAAGTTTTGTTCTCTTAAATGTTTCCATATTTTATTGATGAACCACAGTGACTTTCCAGTTTACCATTTTTCCTAGATATTGCAACATTTATGTTTTTCTTTGTTTACTGTTGTTTTGCATTATGATGTAAGAAACACAATTGAAATAAACATCCTGAGACACATAACTAAACCAATGTATATATTTTTGTAGATGAGATTCATAGGCTCAGAAGACATCCTTTAAAATATTACCAGATACCACCAAAATTGCTTTTTAAATCTTCTTATAAGATGGCATAAGCATCTTTGACTCATTTTACTAGATTAACTCAGAAACAATTTGATAATTAACATGTATTGTATACCTGATTTAAAATTTTTATGTAATTTGACCATTTTTCTCTATTAGGTATTTTATTGTCCTGTTTTTCTTACCTGAACTTCTTTCACCTGTCTGCAACATTGGGTCAACTCCCCACCTAAACCGGAGGGAGACAAATAACCAGAGGAGAGAGCAGATGCTGAGAAGAGGAGACATTGATGGGAGAAGATTTTGAGGCCACTTCTTGTGGATTATTGCATTAAGAGAATTGCCCAGGTGTTGCACGGTTGTGCTTTAAATTTCAAGGTATAGAATAATACCTTACTACAACTGCATACAAAAACAATAGGTTTATTTTTCTTATGTGTTGTAAAATCTCAGGTCAAGCAGGCCAGGACTTTCAGGAAGCTTAAGAATATCCTCATGGGCCCCACAACCATCTGATTTCCATTTCTGCCTCCTCACTGGGTAGCATGTCTCCTCCTCCAGTCCTGAAGAGTGCTTTGAAGAAAGGAATTGGGATACCAATAAAATGGACACACAGATTTCAATTATGTGAAGCACTCACCTGATAAGAATTTTCCCTGCCCCACTTTCATTCCTGAAATTTGAATTGTGGCTTTCATGCAGAGGTTTACTGTTTTCCTGAAGAGAGAGCCAGAAATGTTTAGTCAAAGCCATGACACACATTAATTGTACCCTGACACAGTTTATAATAGCTTTGAACAAGGTTGCACAAAGGAGCTCAGATGGCACCCCACTCCAGTACTCTTGCCTGGAAAATCCTGTGGATGGAGGAGCCTGGTAGGCTGCAGTCCATGGGGTCGCTAAGAGTCGGACACGACTGAGCGACTTCACTTTCACTTTTCACTTTCATGCATTGGAGAAGGAAATGGCAACTCACTCCAATGTTCTTGCCTGGAGAGCCCCAGGGACGGGGGAGTCTGGTGGGCTACCGTCTCAGGGGTCGCACAAAGTCAGACACGACTGAAGTGACTTAGCAGCAGCAGCAGCAGCAGCACAAAGGAGCTCAGTGAATATTGGCAATAATTTTAGCTATTTCTTATTTGCATTTATTTTCATCTTTGAAAAACTGCAATATACATTTATTTTCCACATGATAGAGATGGTTAAACTGAGACTACAGGTGGCTACATATCTTTCTAGGGATCCTGTCTTGGTGTTTTTCTTTCTGACTAACTTCACTCTGTATAATCGGCTCCAGCGTCATCCACCTCATTAGAACTGGTTCAAATGTATTCTTTTTAATAGCTGAGTAATACTCCATTGTGTATATGGACCACAGCTTTCTTATCCATTCGTCTGCTGATGGATATCTAGGTTGCTTCCATGTCCTGGCTATTATAAACAGTGCCACAATGAATATTGGGGTACACGTGTCTATTTCAATTCTGGTTTCCTTGGTGTGTATGCCCAGCAGTGGGATTGCTGGATCACAAGGCATTTCTATTTGCAATTTTTTGAGGAATCTCCACACTGTTCTCCATAGTGGCTGTACTAATTTGCATTCCCACCAACAGTGTAAGAGGGTTCCCTTTTCTCCACACCCTCTCCAGCATTTATTGCTTGTTGCAACTTGCAGTACAGAAATATGAAGGGACACAAGCAAACCTTCAAAGTCAATCTTAAGCAATAAGTATCATTAGCATCCCACACCACTTGAGATAGCTACTGGCCCTTACAAAGTCTTTCCTCTGTATGGTGTTCTCCTTTGCTTTCTAGATTATCTTCCCATCCTAGAGCAATGCATTCCATGGGCCCTTATTGAGGTTTTACATTAATTCTAACTTTGACTCTGACCCTTATAGTCAACTTACATACTATAATAGGTCCTGTAATTAGAGCTAGAATAAAACTGTAGGCAAGAATGTCCTTTGGTAGACTCCAAATACAAAGAATAGCCTATATGGTTCTTACTGGGAGGCCAGAATCCTCTAAGAAAAAAAAAATGAGACATTGGTTTATCAAGGACAAAGTTCAAGATTTTGATAGCAGAAACAGTGTTGTCACCCACAAACTTGAATCAAGACAATATATACCTCATAAAGGCCATGCTCCATTCCATTGGGAAGATGAATAGACTAAGTAGGTTTAAATGGCCCCAGAACTCTGGGTTCATCCTCAATCAAACTGGAAGAGGACAAACAGAAGCAATTTTAAAACTCCTGCAGGTCTGCTTAGAGTCCTGTTTGGTGCCAGGAAGCAAGGATGATATGCCTGCAGCTTGGTCCCTGATCTCAACTGACTGTGACTTTAATAGGCACAAACGTGACTTTTGCAAATTTATTTCCAAATGGTTGAGAGGCAGTCAATTTTCAATTGCTAGAGAATCAAAATATCACATTGTATAAGCTTAAAGTGTACAATGGTTTGATACATTTACAGACTGCAATATAAAATCACTGTAGTTTTAGTTAACTCCCTCATCATATCACATAATTATCACTTTTTATTTTTTGCTGTGAGAACATTTAAAATCTAGTTTTATAGCAACGTTTAAGTATACAACACAGTACTGTTAAGTATAATCAATATGTTTAATATTATATCCTATGGGCTTATTTATCTTCTTACTATAAATTTGTGTCCTTTGGCCAACATCTATCTATATCCCTCAGTCCCCAGCACCTGGAAACCACTATTCTACTCTGTTTCTGAGTTCTGGCTTTTTTCAGATTTCACACATAAGTGGTATCATTAGTATTTATCATTCTCTGTCTTACTTATATCTGAATGGACACCTTCTCCAACTGAAACACCAAGAGAAGAGGATTCACACAACTATGCAGAAGCAACTGGAATAATACTACATACTGAATAGGTATTAGGATAGAGTAAACTACAGATACTTCCTTTTTGGTAACAACTTTGTTGCTGTATCCTACAGCAGATTCTGGAACAATTTTTACATACACACATATATAATGATTAGATTATGAAACAATTTTTTTTAATGTGGGTATGGCACCCCACTCCAGTACCATTGCCTGGAAAATCCTATGGATGAAGGAGCCTGGTAGGCTGCAGTCCATGGGGTTGCTAAGGGTCAGACATGACTGAGTGACTTCACTTTCACTTTTCATTTTCATGCATTGGAGAAGGAAATGGCAACCCACTCCAGTGTCTTGCCTGGAGAATCCCAGGGATGGGGGAGCCTGGTGAGCTGCTGTCTATGGGGTCTCACAGAGTCAGACACGACTGAAGCGACTTAGCAGCAGCAGCATAGCTAATATGATAGCTCAGATTCAACAATGTATGGATTCAATCTTTATATCATTTTAATCACCAAGTTTGTGGCTTGAGAATAAGCTGTTGGGGAGGTGATGGAATTCCTGTTGAGCTGTTTCAGATCCTGAAAGATGATGCTGTGAAAGTGCTGCACTCAATTTGCCAGCAAATCTGGAAAACTCAGCAGTGGCCACAGGACTGGAAAAGGTCAGTTTTTATCCCAATTCCAAAGAAAGGCAATGCCAAAGAATGCTTCAACTACCGAACAATTGCACTCATCTCACATGCTAGTAAAGTAATGCTCAAAATTCTCCAAGCCAGACTTCAGCAATATGTGAACCGTGAATTCCCTGATGTTCAAGCTGGTTTTCACAAAGGCAGAGGAACCAGAGATCTAATTGCCAACATCCACTGGATCATGGAAAAAGCAAGAGAGTTCCAGAAAAACATCTATTTCTGCTTTATTGACTATGCCAAAGCCTTTGCCTGTGTGGATCACAATAAACTGTGGAAAATTCTGAAAGAGATGGGAATACCCGACCACCTGACCTGCCTCTTGAGAAATCTGTATGCNTCGCGGCCTCACGGTTCAGCCCAGCCGGCCTGCACTGGCCGTTGACTGCGTGCCAGAGTCCCCTCCCTCCCTCAGGAAGTTACGGGTCTGGGGGAGAGGCTGGGCTCACGGGTGGACCCTCCGTCCCGCCCCGCCTCGTGGGAGGCGCCCTGGTGGAAGTCCGCAGACATTTGGTCAGACCCCCGGGGCCGTGGGGTGTCGGGGCCGGAGGCTGCTTTTCCAGGTCGAGGGAACAGCTCGAACGTGACAACAGCCTAGAGGTGAGAAAACAACAGGAGGATAAGAAACTAGCCTCTGTGCTGGGCCTGTGCACGTGCGCTCACGATGAGTTTTTAATAGACACAACGACCCTCGGAGGCAGGGCCTCCTTTCCATTTACACATAAACCCAGAGAGGCGCAAGTTGATTTGCCCAAGTTGCATATAGGCCAACAAGTGGTGGAGACACCACCTAACCGGAAGGTAGGGTGTTGCAGGGAAGAGTGCTCCTTGAGCAACAAGACGGCGGGTGTGGACAGTGGTCTGTTAGCTGCTTGCATCTGCGCTTCGTCCCGCGCGGGAGTCCCTGCTATTGTCCCCATTTTGCAGAGCAGACAATAAAGGCACAAAGTTAAGAGATGAGAACACTTCTGATACACTTGGGGCGGGGTGGGGAGGGTAATGTCCTGTCCCAGAAAAGGGAAGAGAGGGAATTCAAAAAGTAGAACTTCAACCCTAAAAAGACCTCTTTCCTCCAGAAAGGAGCCAAACCCACGAAGGACTGTTTGGTAGGTAGTAGGTAGGTGTCAACCGAGTCCTAGTCCTGTTGTTATATTCACCTGAAGAAAAGTTTCTCATCCTTGAGGATCCTTCCTCCAAAAGGCCGCGGAGGGGAGAGCCTCCTCTTCAGAATGCTCTGAAGTAAACCCAAAGGTCCTTGGAGAAGGCACATCCTTCCCTTGCTGTCTAGGGCTTTAGGATCTTGCTAAGCCAGGGCGAAACCGGGGGCAGCTGGACCCTATTAAGTCGTCAGTATACAGAGGATGTGAGATTGCAGGTTAGAATGTGCTCATGTGTTCACAGTCTAGCTGGGGGCGTAGAGGAATCTGTTGCAGAGTTTTAACTTGGCTGAATATTTGAAATTTTTTCACAATAAAATGTTGGGGAGAAAAGTCCTCGTTGCTGAGCTTTGCCTTGGGCTCTAGAAGGTCTTGCTGGGGTGGATTTCCTGTCCTGTGCTCTCTGCCGGGAGCAGCGTTAAGACTATCATCACACTGAACACTGGCATGCTCCGAGCCAAGCAGGCAAAACTCCGAGACGAACTCCAGACACGCACGGATTACGGCCGAGATGCAGGACCGCGCGCCGGTCCCCGGCCGCCCCCGCCCCGCGGCTTCCCCGCCCCGCGGCTTCCCCGCCCCGCGGCCGCCACTTCCGGTGGAGCTCAGAGCCACTGGCTCCCGCGGCCCGCAAACCGGGCAGCAGCTGCGCTCCCCGCAGACGCGCCCTGTAGCTGAGGGAGGGTCGGCGACGCGGCCTCGAGGGGGCTGGGAGGGGCCGCCTTGCCCGCGGGGGCGCGGAGGCGCTCTCGGCCCTTTATGATGCGTGTTTACATGCGCGGAGGGATCTGCCAGCTGACAGCCGCGCCGCGCCGGCCCTTCTTTTTTTAAAGAGCCCGGCCGCGGGCGCTGATTGGCCGGCCGGCGCGGGCGCTGACTGGCCGGCCGGCGCGGCTCTCGGGGCGGGGCGCGCGCCGCATTGTCTGCTCCGCGGCCGCCGGGCGTTCCGGAGGCGGTGCTCGCTCGCGGCCGGAGGTCCGGCTCTCGCGGCCGAGGGCGGCGAGGCGGGGGCGGGCCGGCGTCACGTCCCGTGCCGGGGCCGGCGAGGGGTCGGGCCGGGGCCGGAGCGGAGCCGAGCCCGTCCGGGTGCCACGTCTCCAGTAACCCCTCCTCACCTGGCACGACACCCCGCCCCGCGGGGCTCAGTCTCTGGCCGCAGCATCTGTGCCTCCCTGGAGCCGAGACACGGCCTTGGGGCCTCTGTCCTCCCTTCCCCGCCCCGCTCAGCCTGCGGGCCTCCCCCCAGCCTACCCCGGCTCCGCAGCCTGCGCCCCGGGCCGGCCGCCGGGTGTCGGGCGCACCGCGTTCCTTCGCAACCCAGGGCACGACGTGGTCCCGCGCCCACCCCCGACTGGGCTGCAGGAGCGGAGAGGCCGGCTCCCCAGCGAGGGCGGCCAGCGCGGCACGTAGCGCACGTGGAGGGCCGCTCGCGCCCGCCGCCGCCTCCCCGGCTTCCGGGGCGCGCGGTGCGCCGACCCTCGGCGCGGCGTCCCTTCCACTCCACCCGTCTTTCCCCAGCCCTGGTTGGCCTCCTCTCTGCCCTCCTTTCCTCTGATTTCCCCGACGCACAGGCCTCTTCCCGGCCTGCTCACAGTCCAGCTCGGCTCCTCCCTCTGGTTCGCTGTCGTCATCCCCCACCCCTCTGGGGGCCCTGGAATGTCTGGTGTCGGATGTGCCCCGTGGAGACACACCCGCAGACCCCGAGACCTCAGGCTGAGCCCCCGCCTCGGTGGCCTCCGTGGTTTATTTTGTGCGCTCCCGCAACGTGTCTCTGTTCCTGCACCTTTAACTTGGTGTTAGTCTTTTTCCACCTCCGTCCCTGCCCTCTCACCCTGGGGATTGTAAACCGCTGGAAGGGAGGGAGCCAAGGGAAACGGCCTTTATGGGGGTCCGTGGCTCCGTCTGGCCGAGGATGGAGTTTTGGACCGGACAAGGAGATGAACCTGGCTCCCAGGGGAGGCAGGAAAAGCTCGCACCACAGGGCCCACCTGCTGGGCTGAGCCCCGGTCAATCCCGCTCCGCGGCCCCGCTCGGTGCCGCCGGCAGTCTCTTCGGTGGGACTCGCGCGCTCCCGGTTCTGCCCCAACCCCCGCCATGGGCCCGGGAGTGCAGGTCCACTCCCACCGTGACGGGGGGCTCAGCCCTGGGCTACTGGCCCTGGGCAGCTGGGTCTGGGTCCTAGGAAGGCGCCTGATAACTAAATACCTTTCCCCCCTGCCCGGTCGTGGGAACCTTTCAGCCCGGAGGAACCTGGGGTCAGGACTTGGAGTCACCTGGCTGAGGCGTGGGGCAGGGCGGGGCGGCGTCCTCACCCCAAGGGTGTTTCCTCCCATTCAGGTTGGGCCGCTTTGGAGGTTCTGGGCTCTGCTGGGAAAAGCTGAAGAGGCAGAGAGAAAAGCACAGGCCTCTGTTCACCCCGCGGCCGCTGCTGTCACCCTAAGAAAGGGCCTGGGGGCCCTCAGGTGGGCGGAGTGTTTGGAATTCTCTGAATCCAGGGTGAAAGTCTTGCAACAGGAATAAAACTTCACTTCAGAGCTTCCTGGAGCACTCCCAAATCCACAACATTCATTTGAAATCCGGCGCTCAACCAAGTCCTGTCACATGTCCTGCACAGGGTCTGACAATCCTGACTCCAGCTCCCTTTCTCCCCTCCCCTGGCAAGGGCCACCCGGAGACACAGGGAACTAGATCTGCCCACAGCTGGAGTGATCCACAGTCTGTTGGACACCCCGGCCTGTGAAGTAGATGGATGGTTGTTTAGTTGCCAAGTCCTATAAGGCTGTTTTGCAACCCCATGGACTATAGCCCGCCAGGCTCCTCTGTCCTTGGGATTTCCCAGGCAAGAATATTGGAGTGGGTTGCCATTTCCTTCTCCAGAGGATCCTTTCAACCCAGGGATGAAACCTGGGTCTCTTGCTTGGCAGGTGAATTCTTTACCAATAAGCCACCAAGAAAGCTGAAGTGTAATAGATGGGTAATATTCATAAATAAACTGGAAAATTCTTCAAGAGATGGGACTACCAAACCACCTGACCTGCCTCTTGGGAAACCTATATGCAGGTCAGGAAGCAACAGTTAGAACTGGACATGGAACAACAGACTGCTTCCAAATAGGAAAAGGAGTANATTGTAAAGCAAAACAAACTAAAAAATAAAAATTAATTATTAAAAAAAATAAAAAAATAAAAGGAGGTATGTTGGAGAGACACCATGAGGAAGAAGGGCTGGAAGATGCTCAGAAATGATTCCTTATCATGGGTGGGGGGAGGCCTAGTGTGGCCATGAAGCATCAATTGTCTCTATGAGAGGGATAATTTATCAGAAAGCTAATGAAAAGTTCATCTGCTTGATTATCACCATGCATCAGTAATTCTGAACAATGTCAGCAATAAAATATCCCCTCCTATTTACAAAGGCATGACTCTTGTTCCTGCCCTACCTGAATATTTTTGGCCCTTGTTATATTAGATGACCTTCTCTTGGATCACAGGTATTTCTTCTGTCACTTGATTCTGAAACCAGTTTTGTCTGCCAGATTTTCTCTTTAAAAGAAGGAAGCTGTTTAGTGAGAGGGATACGTTTCAAGTAACATGGAGCATCTACCTACAAAACAATGATGTCCGTTTACTCCCAAACTATTGGTTTGTGATGGGAAAGGAAAAAGAAGTAAAGTATTCAGCCTAGTTCTCATTCCCACTGTCTAGGATCAATGATGCTTTGCAATAGAATTAACTAGTCAATTCACAAACACAAGTAGGTTCTCTCCACTGGCTGCTGCCGAGTCAATGACAATTGTTTGCCTTGACTACAATTGTACTCGATTCTCAGAAAGAAGATAATGACTTTTTACAAGCTCTTTAGGCCGTTTTGCCTTTTGGATGTTCTTTGAAAAAGAACAGCCCCAGTAGTCAATTTTTATGCAGCCAGACACCAATCTAACTTGCATTGCTTAATTGATTATGTATATGGAGAAGACAGCCAGGGTGCTTAATTCTTGTTTTTGTTCAACCTCCAGACAGATTAACCTGAAAGATAAATATTGACTAAAGCAAGGACTTGTTGCCTTGATGTTTTGATTTGTAGAGCTGGTGTCTCCTTGGAATCCACCTCACCAGCTTCCATGAAGGCTTGTCCTTCACTTGCTCCATTTTATCCTTAGTTCACTTTCCAATCAATACTCCAGCTGCTCTCAGCACATAACCACAACTGGGCCTAAGGAGTTCAGCGTTAGAAGGCAACTGAAAGACGATCTCTTCATATCCTTGGCTGGATGTTAACAACCCCTTTTAACAAAATTTTGATCAACTGTTTGTTCATTCCCTACTTGATTATTTCCAGTGATGGGGGCATCATTACCTCCAGGTATACCTCATTTCACATTTCATGGTGTAATAGTATAGCATTCTTCTTTATAGATTCTTTGAGCTGGGCTCTATACCTTGCTTGTCTTCTTGGGTGACTGAAAAAAGAATTGGAAGATGAATACTTGCACTTCTTGTTTGCTGCAAGAAGAAGGCGAACTCTTGCAATCTCAGCGTTTCATGTATGTTCCTTAAAGTTTAGGATACAAAGTAAAGATGATGACTCTAGAAAAAGTGGAAATATTCAAATACACAGAGGAGCTCACACTATGTCTTTGTCCCCTGTCCCCAGATTAATAGGTGTAAATATATAGCAAAATCTCAAAATGATAGCTGGCTAGAATAGGTAGTGGTTATTGTTGTGTGTGTTAGTATGTGTGTGTAGGGGAGGTTGCCAAAAAGGAATGGGGGGATTAATCATTTTATTTTTGTGTTTTTGGAAGGAAAATTATGATGATAACATCTTCCATCCCCCACCGAAACCCCCCTTCCTCCCAGTTATATTAGGCAACCAGAGTGTCACTTATACTTCAAACTGGATACTAGCTGCCTCTCTGAGCCACTGGCTTTGGCAACATCTGTTTACACCAGGTTGTTCTTTCTGATAAGGGGCATAAGCCACCAGAAACAGTGGCTCACTGCTCACCCTTAGCAGAAATTCCCCAGCCCCACCCACAATGGCTCCTTTCTCTGAGCTTGAAGAGAGCTCTTCAGATTTAAGGAAAAGAGGCCACAGTTGACCTTTTATGGGTGACCATGAGTGGCAACTGAGATAGCGTCAGAAGCCAGGGCATCAGGCGAGACAGGTGCCATAGTCCGAGGGTCAGAGAAACCCCTGCTGTTCAAAATCCTGAGGCTGTTAGGAAAATAAATTTCGGTCATGTCAACCATACCAAGGCCCTGAACAACTGTTCTGCTCCTTCCTGGTCTCCGTCTCTGTGGCTGTAAAGTGAGTAGGTGGGATTGATATGGAAACGGAAATTCTTTCTGCTATTACAGTCTAAAAATTTAAGCTTGGTATTGAATTTAAAGAGCTCAGAATCAGATTTGAGCTGAGGCTGGGGGAAGAGAGACAGTGGTGTCATTAAAATCCTTTGTAAAATCCTTTTGAAAATATTCACCCGGAACTTGAAAGTGATTTATTTTCTCAAACACTGGAAAAGCTTTCAAACCAAAGGACTTCCTTCTAGTATATAAGGTGGAGGAAGCAGTATGTGACAGACTAAAGTGAGTACTTTATGTTTGGTGGGTTTCAACACATCTAAGGTGACTGTTACTTTGATAGAAAAATGTTTCAGGGGGCGTTACAGAGATGAAAGCCCAGATTTGTATAGCACAAGTTTATGGAGTGGGTTTCACTAACTTGGATATTGTAACAGATACAGTTCTACTCAAAGGAACCATGTCTGCCTGAAACAAAACCCACAGAAACTGCACAGTTGAGCCCCGAGGATATTAAATCATTCTAGTGACAAGGAAGAAGGCAGAGAATCATTGATCATCTGGTTTGATGTATTTAATTTTTATTATGAAATCCTTTATTGGGCCTAAAAACGTTGGAACTAAAAAAGTTCTCTCACCATTAACATATCGTGTATCATTTCTATTCACCACCATTATTAAATAATAGACAGTTCTGGTTACTTTACTCAAATATTTCAGCTGTTGGGGATCTGCCATATACATCACACACACACTCATGGATTTAAAAGAATTTTTTAAAGGAAAACATGCTGGCACCTTATATTCGTTCAGCAAAATTGTCATGCTGCTAACAAAGGAGGTAATTATTGTTAGACTGGAAGAAAGAAAATAAAAATAAAAGAAAACAAACAACCTCAAGCAAAAGAGGTCCACCTTAAGAAAGTTGAAATTGGGTGTAGTAGTTGAGGAGCTACTACAGTAAATTATGTTTGAATGGATAGGAGAGTTCCAACCAAGGCAAGGGCAAGTAGAAATGGAGGCTGAGGGAGGGGGGCTGACTTTAAAGTTATTTAGGAAATGAAACTCACTGGACCTGCTAATGTGGTAGACAGGGCAGATGGGGAGAGAAGAGAGAGGAGTCAGGATGTTAAAATTTTTTGACCTGGATGACTGGGTGAATGTTAGCACCACTCACAAAGGCAGAGACAGTAGAAGAGAAGGCTTGCTTTGGGGAAAAGATGGCAGATTTGCCTTGACATTTGTATTTGAGATACAGATGGTCACCCTTGAGGTGAAATGTCTAGTAGGCAGATAAATACCCAGTTATATGGGTCTGTAGCACATGAGCGACAGTGAAAGTTACAGGAGTGGATGGGATTTCCAAAGGACACTGCAGAATGGGAAAACCGGAAGTATCCCCACGATCACTCCTGTTAAAGAGATCAAATAGAACGGCTCACAGTATTAAGAGGAAAACCTAGAAATGAGGGTTTCTGGGAGTTAAGTGGATAAAAGCTTTCCAGAGCAAAGGAAGTATATGTATTCCAGAAGGAACAATACTGTAATATCCCAGAGAACTCAATCAAACTAAAAACCTGTAAAGTAGCTCTCGGAGGGTTCTGTTCCAGTCCTCTAGTTTCCATGAAGGACAATTTACCCAGACATCTTACAACTATTTCTGCATCTTTTTCTCGGGTCTTAGGTTGTTGCTATTGGTCCATTTATCTCCATTAAGAGAACTAATCAAGAAGTAGGATGGGGTTTGAACATTTCTCCTTCCTCTTTTACCTGTAACACTAAGCCAGAAACTTGGGTGTGTGTGCCCTGCAGACTCAAACTGTCCTCACATTGGCTGTGTTGAGGGCATGGGAAGTAGATAGGTGCTTCTGGCTCTCACAACTAAGCCACATTTCTTCAACATTAGCTTCATCTTTCTTCATCTTTCTCATTTGATGTGGAACTCAGGCAGGAACAGGAATGCTATTTCTTGTGTCTCACCACAAGCCTCCAACAATAAATGGTAAACTTGGTGAATATGTCTTTGTTCCTTGTGTGAGTAGTTTGGGCCAGATTTCAGAAAGTGCTGCAGAGTGCAAGGGGAGGTATAAGGCCATGCGAGAGGTTTTATTTTTAATATCATAGGCCAAATGCTTGATGTGTGTTGGGTAAGGAGCCAGGGTGAAGATTTAGGAGAGGAGAAGAGGAAATAGGGATGAATGAAAGTCTCTGAGACGGGGAGTTGAAATTTAGAGGAGAGATTGAAAATAGGTCTTGGTTAGAGACAGAAAACACTTCCCTTGAGATACAAAGGGTCAAGAAAAGGATCAGTTTGACTGAGATTAATTATTTGTGGTCTTCTGGGGGCAAGTAAGTGGGTAACTGGAGAGCTGAAGTAGTTCACATATTTTCATGAATCTCTGTCATTGAATTACAGAATACAGAGCAGTAGCATTAGAAAAGACTGGAAATTGTTGTAGATTGGATAATTGGCCTCAATTATTGACTTCCCTGCGATAGTACATCTCTCTGCTGTGTGATATTTCAGTGTTATTCCATTGTGGGTGGAGTATACTTTCCACTGGTATGAACTTGGTCATGTGACTTGCTTTTCACCAGGGAATGTTGGTAGATGTGTTGTGAGCAAAGGCCTCATAGTTGCTTGTGTAGTTTGGCTTGATCTCTATGAGCTGATCATTCCCTGAATAGCCATTGTCCCTTCAGCCTGGGCCCCAGAATGAACATATTCAGAGCAGATTGTCCCAACCTAAAGATGTGGATTCCAGAGAACGCCCATTTAGGAAGATACACCAGGACAGATTAAGTGTTCTAGCCTGCTCTCAGCTGCAGACAGAATAAGTCTAGTTTTTCTTCTGTGATAATGCCCTTCATGTGTTTGAAGACTCATTTTTACAAAATATCTCTTACCAGGTTAGGTACAGTCAGTTATTATTGCCTTTTCTTCCTACACTCTTCTACAAATATTCTTATTCTTCAGGGACTGAAAAGCTAATGATTACTTTTGCCAGGCTTCCTGGAAGCCAGGGAAGGTTTCAAGACAGATTGCTTCATTTAGGTACATTGGTATGAGATTTGGGAGGCAGAAGAAAGATGGAAGTCACTTTGCTTCCCTGGTGGCTCAGAGAGTAAAGCGTCTGCCTGCAATGCAGGAGACCTGGGTTCAATCCCTGGGTCAGGAGATCCCCTGGAGAAGGATATGGCAACCCATTCCAGTACTTTTGCCTGGCAAATCCCATGGACAGAGAAGCCTGGTAGACTACAGTCCATGGGATCCCAAAGAGTTGGACATGACTGAGCGACTTCACTTTCTTTCTTTCACTTTACCTGTCAAGCAAGCTCACTGGGTCCTGGACGTTATTGCATTGACCAGGCTCAGCAGTCCTCTGTCTAGTTACCAGCTCCATGAATGTTAAGAAGCAGAGGTGGTAGTGGCAGTGATGAAAGCTTCCTGATCTCTGGATTGGAGCTGTGGTGGAGCTTCTTCAACTAAGTGGTGCCTCTTTGAATTTACGCCTATGCTTCTAGCCTTCCAATGTTTGTCTGTGCACAGAATTCCTGTATTAAGTCCTTTTCCTACTTGAAATGTCTAAGTGATTTCTGTGCCCTCCATTGAGCCCCAACTGACTCACAATATAAACCTTTTTCTTTCCATTTCTTTTTGGAGTTTGTAGGTTCCAGAGCTACTCAGAGTGAGGTCCCCGGTGGCCGAACTATTTGAGACCAATTTGTATCAGAGTGTAAATCAATTTAGTCATCAAACACACTTTTTCCACTCCTTTGATTTATTTATTTTCCATAGCAGGATTTTTTTGTAGATGGAAGCTGTGGGTTCACTTATACTCTGACACAGGCTCCTCATCTTATTGTGTGTACTTGTAATTTCACCAGTTTACTTAAAAGCCACAGGCCACATACTCTGTATTTTTTTCCTCTAGGCATTAAAACTGCTTCTTCTTTCGCTTTTATTGATAATTGCAATTTTACCCCCGGGAGCAGATGTCTCCTGGGGTTGCATTACCCATCTTGTAATGAAAAATTTCTTTAAAAATTATGTGACTCTTCCTGAGTCATTTTTTTGTTTCTTCTTTGGAAATAATCCTTTTTAAAAGTAATTACTTCTTTCATTAACAAAGTGGTGCATGCCCATGATAAAATAAAAGTTTTAGCAATCTCATTAAAGTTCAAGCACAGAATAATAGAATATGAAAAGTAAAAATTCCTTTGTCTGTCTCTTCAACTCCTTAGCCAACTTCTCTGAAGTAACCTTTGACAGTATTTTCACTTAGAAAGTTATTTATTTTCTTAGTGGAAATAGCCTTAGTTGACCCTCACCAACTTTTGCATCATGAAGTCCCTCACCCAGGGTGGATAATGTGAACTTTTGTAGGCCATGGCAATTCTGTCACAGTGACCTTTTTGAGAATCTAAGCACCGAGTGGATGTGGCCTTTAGCCTTAGCCACAGATGGGGATTTAATTTTAACATTTTAAATCAAATTATGGATTATCTATCCTAAGATAATATCATTTTTCTGTGGTAAAATGTTAAAAAATATTCATGATATCTGTAAAATACTGAGATTAGGGATCTATATTCAAATTTCTGTTTAAATTCTGTCATGGCTGGACTTGAACCACAAACAGATTATTTTATTTCTCTTTTAAAATATGGCAGCATTCATTTCAATGCAAAAAAAAAAAGAAAAAAAAAGACAAAACAAACTCTGACAAATTCCCTTAATAATTTTTAAAAAATTGTGTGTTTTTAAAATATACTGTTTATACTTTCTGTTGTTTTTCTTAATTGAAAAAATGCATTTTGTCTTCAGATGTATTTTTGAAGTTGATCGTCTTGACTTGGGCAACCCCGGGGGAGCACCAACCTCAAATACATAGTCACAACCACAGGGACTACCAAAGACAAAAATGCACAGTGTTGCTTTTATAGGTTTGGAATAAAAGAAATGTATTTTCTCAGAATTTACCACTTGTCAGCGCAGAACACTATAAAACAACATGATGTAAAGTTTTGCCAAGCATTTGAATGAAAAGAACCTAAAGACTTCTTGCCAACTATCCATTTTCTGCATGATAATGTATATATGTTGATGCTACTTTCTGCATTTGTCCCACTCTCTCCCTCCACCACTGTGTCCGCAAGTTTATTATCTACATCTGCGTTTCCATTCCTTCCCTGCAAATAGGTTCATCAATACCATTTTTCTAGATTCTGTATCTATGTGCTAATTAATACACTATACTTATTTTTCTCGAGGGATGGGATGGGGAGAAGGGAGGGAGGCTTAAGAGGGAGGGCATATATGTATAATTGTGACTGATTCTTGTTATATGGCAGAAACCAACTCAACAAAAAAGAACCTTGTGGGTCACTGACAATTTGAGACCTTCTTAAAGACTTTGAACTTCATATTTCATACAATCTTAAACAATAATGTACTTTTTCAGTTGATTTAACTAATATTCTTGCTCATTTAAAGGCCCAGTTCTCTCTTAGCCCTCAGAAATGCCTCACTGAAAGAGGCACCAAGGTTTTCACGAAAAGGTCACTTCATGTGCAAAAAACTGGATTTCCTATTTACTGAGTACATCATCTTATGCAGGTTATTTCACTTTAAGTGCTTCAGTTTTCTTCTGTATAAATGTTTGTGTTGGAATGCCCATCACATGAAAAGTGTTGGTTGCTCAGTCGTGTCTGACTCTTTGTGACTCCATGGGCTGTACCCTACCTGGCTCCTCTGTCTATGGAGTTTTCCAGACAAGAATACTGGAGTGGGTTTCCATTCCCTTCTCAAGGGGATTTTTCCAATCCAGGGACTGAACCCAGGCCTCCTGCATTGAAGGCAGATTCTTTACCGTCTGAGCCACCAGGGAAGCCCCTCACATAGGTATTGCTATTGTAAAATAAGCTTAAATGATGATGTAAAGCAAAGAATTTTGTCCATGCTCCATAGTAGATGCTTCAGTTCAGTTCAGTTCAGTTGCTCAGTCTTGTCTGACCCTTTGCGGCCCCATGAATCGCAGCACGCCAGGCCTCCCTGTCCATCACCAACTCCTGGAGTTCACTCAGACTCACGTCCATTGAGTCAGTGATGCCATCTAGCCATCTCGTCCTCTGCCTTCCCCTTCTCCTCCTGCCCCCAATCCCTCCAAGCATCAGAGTCTTTTCCAATGAGTCAACTCTTCACATAAGGTGGCCAAAGTACTGGAGTTTCAGCTTTAGCATCATTCTTTCCAAAGAAATCCCAGGGCTGATCTCCTTCAGAATGGACTGGTTGGATCTCCTCACAGTCCAAGGGACTCTCAAGAGTCTTCTCCAACACCACAGTTCAAAAGCATCAATTCTTCGGTGCTCAGCCTTCTTCACAGTCCAACTCTCACATCCATACATGACTACTGGAAAAACCATAGCCTTGACTAGATGGACCTTAGTCGGCAAAGTAATATCTCTGCTTTTGAATATGCTATCTAGGTTGGTCATAACTTTTCTTCCAAGGAGTAAGCGTCTTTTAATTTCATAGCTGCAATCACCATTTGCAGTGATTTTGGAGCCCCCCAAAATAAAGTCTGACACTGTTTCTACTGTTTCCCCATCTATTTCCCATGAAGTGATGGGACCAGATGCCATGATCTTCGTTTTCTGAATGTTGAGCTTTAAGCCAACTTTTTCACTCTCCTCTTTCACTTTCATCAAGAGGCTTTTTAGTTCCTCTTCACTNAATCACCATTTGCAGTGATTTTGGAGCCCCCCAAAATAAAGTCTGACACTGTTTCTACTGTTTCCCCATCTATTTCCCATGAAGTGATGGGACCAGATGCCATGATCTTCGTTTTCTGAATGTTGAGCTTTAAGTCAACTTTTTCACTCTCCACTTTCACTTTCATCAAGAGGCTTTTTAGTTCCTCTTCACTTTCTGCCATAAGGGTGGTATCATCTGCATATCTGAGGTTATTGATATTTCTCCCGGCAATCTTGATTCCAGCTTGTGTTTCTTCCAGTCCAGCATTTCTCATGATGTAGTCTCCATATAAGTTAAATTAGCAGGGTGACAATATACAGCCTTGACGTACTCCTTTTCCTATTTGGAACCAGTCTGTTGTTCCATGTCCAGTTCTAACTGTTGCTTCCTGACCTGCATACAGATTTCTCAAGAGTCAGGTCAGGTGGTCTGGGATTCCCATCTCTTTCAGAATTTTCCACAGTTTATTGGGATCCACACAGTCAAAGGCTTTGACATAGCCAATAAAGCAGAAATAGATGTTTTTCTGGAACTCTCTTGCTTTTTCCATGATCCAGCGGATGTTGGCAATTTGATCTCTGGTTCCTCTGCCTTTTTGAACAGTAAATGTTAACTCTTGTAGCCTCCCTTGTATGTCTATGACTTGGAACACCTTAGATTTCAGCTCAGATAGCAAAGAGAGAAATCCTATGACATTAATATGTATTTACGAGATGTTGAAGATAGCTCAGATACAGAGAGACCTACAGTTTCAAAACTGTGGTTATATTTTAATGATTAATGCTGGGAATGAACATGTCCTTCTAATTTTCTCAGTGCATTTCTGTGACTGTATGTCATATTTCATTTGAAGATAACTGTGGAAATCTAAATTTGAGGTCTTTCATGAGTGAGCATCCTGGTCTAAATGACCCTCTCACTCAATGAAAGACCTTGATCACAAAGATCCTTTATGTTAGTTTTAAAAGACTGATTATAAAAATAGCTTTATTGGGTTTTAATTTATATCTGAAATTCACCCATTGAAGTGTACAGTCCAATGATTTTTAGTAACTTTATGGACCCATCATCACAATCCAGTGTTAAAACACATTCTACTCCCAAAGCATCCCCATATGCCTGTTTGCAGTTAATCCCTGCTGCCACCTCCATGCCAGGATCACACTAATATACTCTATGTCTTTTTCAATTTGCCTTTCTCCAGATGTCTTTTTCTGAAGATTTTAGTCACACTGATTCACACAAGGGTTAGGAGAATGCATGAGATTAGATTTCTTAATGTATTAATACACAGTGGCTGCTGGCTTCCCACTGAGGAAAACCAGCTTTTCAGCAGTGATTTTGAGAACTTCCATTCCTAGTGGAGAGAAACAGGGCCAGCAGGCAATTATCTGGGGAACTCTATCAATTAGGGTCCAGTCAGGAGACAGAACCACTCTCATTATTTTAATAGTGAGAATTTAATGTAAATAATTGTTAGAGAGTATTAGAAAATTGAAAAAGCAAACAAAGAGCACAAAGATAGCACAGAAGGAAGACCCAATTTCCTAAACAGACAATGTCTCCAAAGAAAGCATACAGATGACCAACAGGCACATGAGAAGATGCTCAGTGTTGCCATTATTAGAGGCATGCGAGTCAAAACTACGATGAGGTATCACCTCACACCAATAAGAATGGCATCATTAGTAATAAGAATGGCATCATAAATGCTGGAGAGGGTGGGGCGAAAAGGGCACCCTGCTACACTGCTGCTGGGAATGTGCGCTGGTACAAACACTATGGAAAACAGTATAGAGTTTCCTTCAAAAACTAAAACTAGAGTTTTTGATCCAGGAATCATGTAATCCAGGAATTCCCACTCCTGGACATATATCCAGAAAACATGAAAACTCTAAGTTGAAAAGACACATGCACTCCAGTGTTCACTGCAACACTATTTACGATAGCCAAGACATGGAATCAGCCTAAATAAATAAATCAACAGATGAATGGATAAAGAAGATGTGGTGTATATATATACAATGGAATATTACTGACTCGCAGAAAAGAACGAAATAATGCCATTGGCAGCAACATTGATGGGCCTCGAGATTATCATACAAAGTGAAATAAGTCTGACAGAGAAAGATAAATATCATATTGTATTACTTATATGTGGAATCTGAAAAAGTGATATAAATGAACTTATTTACAAAACATAAATAGACTTACAGACATAGAAAGCAAATTAATGGTTCCCAAAGGGAGAAGAGGGAAAAGGATAAGTTGAGAATTGGGGATTAACAGATACATACCACTATACATGAAATAAACAATAAGGTCTTATAACACAGGGAGCTATATAACTATCTTGAAATAATCTATAATGGAAAAGAATATGAAAAAAAATATGAATCCATATATATATATGTGAGTCTCTCTATATATATGAATTCATATGTGAATCCATAAATATATATGAATATATATAGGGCTGTATGTGTATATATATATGGCTTCCCTCATGGCTCAGACGGTAAAGAATCTGCCTGCAATACAGGACATCTGAGTTCAGTCCCTGGCTTGGGAAGATCTCCTGGAGAAGGGAACGGCAACCCACTTCAGTACTGTTGCCTAGAAAATCCCATGGACAGAGGAGCTGGAGGGCTACAGTCCATAGGGTTGCAGAGTTGGACATGACTGAGCAACTAACACCCACACATATATATGTAAAAATGTACTTCAATAAAACAAAATATCACAGAAATAGCACTAGCAAGAATCTATCAGTTCTTGGCTTGGGAAATGAAGGAAAATCTTGGAATGACTAAAACTGAGAAATTTAGAGGAAGAACTTTCTTGGGCTGAGACCCACACCTTTGAGGAGTGAGGACAGACAGAGGGTCCTTTTGTCTTCCAGAAAATTTGATAGAACTAGTCTACAAGCATTAAAAAAAAAAGCCCTGAAAACTGGATTCAATTGAATTCAGCTTCCCCTGGTACAAAAAATACTGCTTCTGAGGTTCAAAGGTGTTGGTAGGATGGTGCTGGGAAGAAACAGGAAATCAAAAGGAAACAGGAATGAGTTTCTTTCTTTCTTTTTTTTTTCCTCCAGATTTTCAGTCTTCTTCTAGTGCCCTTTTTTGGTGGAGTTTCACAGATTGTGGTGGGGAGTTCTGGAAGCTGGTTCACAGACTCCCAGCCCCAGTATCACAAATGTCCAGCAACCAGACAATGAATAAACAAATGTGGTATATCCGTACAGTGGAATATTACTCAGCCGCAGAAAAGTACTGATAGATGGGTACATCTTGCAAGCATAATGTCCAATGAAAGAAGCCAGACACAAAAGGCCATTTCTTGTATCATTTCATTTATATGAAATGTCCAGAATGGGCAAATCTGTAAAGGCAGAAAGCAGGTTAGTGGTTTATAAGGTCTGGGAGTAGGGAGAGAGAAATGGGTAGTGACTGCCTCATGGGTATAAGATTTCTTTTTGGAATGATCAAAACATTTTGAAATTAGATAGAGATGCACATACATAATGAATACAGTACACGCCACTGAACTGTACAGTTTAAAATCATTAAGATGTTTTATACTTTTCTACATATAGGTCTTTAGTTTCTTTAGGTAGGTATATTCCTAAGTATTTTATTCTTTTCATTGCAATGGTGAATGTTTCTAAATTCCATATATATGTGTAAGTATACTGTATTGGTGTTTTTCTTTCTGGCTTACTTCACTCTGTATAATCGGCTCCAGCTTCATCCACCTCATAAGAACTGATTCAAATGTATTCTTTTTAATGGCTGATTAATACTCCATTGTGTATATGTACCACAGCTTTCTTATCCATTCATCTGCTGAAGGCCATCTAGGTTGCTTCCATGCCCTGGCTATTATAAATAGTGCTGCAATGAACATTGGGGTACACATGTCTCTTTCAATTCTGGTTTCCTTGGTGTGTATGCCCAGCAGTGGGATTGCTGGGTCATAAGGCAGTTCTATTTGCAATTTTTTAAGAAATCTCCACACTGTTCTCCATAGTGGCTGTACTAATTTGCATTCCCACCAACAGTGTAAGAGGGTTCCCTTTTGTCCACACCCTCTCCAGCATTTGCAGCTCAATTCCAAAAAAAATAAATGACTCAATCAAAAAATGAGCCAAAGAACTAAACAGACATTTCTCCAAAGAAGACATACAGATGGCTAACAAACACATGAAAAGATGCTCAACATCACTCATTATCAGAGAAATGCAAATCAAAACCACAATGAGGTACCATTTCACACCAGTCAGAATGGCTGCGATCCAAAAGTCAACAAGCAATAAACATGATCTATCTTTAATATTTGACATGGAACAACAGACTTGTTCCAAACAGGAAGAGGAGTACATCAAGTCTGTATATTATCACCCTGATTATTTAACTTATATGCAACGTACCTCATGAGAAATGCTGGGCTAGAAGAAGCACAAGTTGCAATCAGGATTGCCAGGATAAATATCAATAACCTCAGATATGCAAATGACACCACACTTATGACAGAAAATGAAGAAGAACTAAAGAACCTCTTGATGAAAGTGAAAGATGCGAGTGAAAAAGTTGGCTTGAAGTTCAACATTCAGAAAACTAAGATCATGGCATCCAGGCCCATCACTTCATGGGAAATAGATGAGGAAACAGTGGAAACAGTGACTGACTTTATTTTTTGGAGCTCCAAAATCACTGCAGATGGTGACTGCAGCCATGAAATTAAGACATATTTACTCCTTGGAAGGAAAGTTTTGACCAACCTCAGTTCAGATCAGTTGAGTCGCTCAGTTGTGTCCGACTCTTTGCAACCGCATGAATCGCAGCACACCATGCCTCCCTGTCCATCACCAACTCCCGGAGTTCACTCAAACTCACGTCCATTGAGTCGGTGATGCCATCCAGCCATCTCATCCTTGATCGTCCCCTTCTCCTCCTGCCGCCAATCCCTCCCAGCACCAGAGACTTTTCCAATGAGTCAAACCTTCACATGAGGTGGCCAAAGTACTGGAGCTTCAGCTTAGCATCATTCCTTCCAAAGAAATCAAAGGGCTGATCTCCTTCAGAATGCACTGGTTGGATCTCCTTGCAGTCTAAGGGACACTCAAGAGTCTTCTCCAACACCACAGTTCAAAAGCATCAGTTCTTTGGTGCTCAGCTTTCTTCACAGTCTAACTCTCACATTTATACATGACTACTGAATAAACCATAGCCTTGACTAGATGGACCTTAGTCAGCAAAGTAATGTCTCTGCTTTTGAATATACTATCTAGGTTGGTCATAACTTTTCTTCCAAGGAGTAAGCATCTTTTAATTTCATGGCTGCAGTCACCATCTGTAGTGATTTTGGAGCCCTCAAAAATAAAGTCTGACACTGTTTCCACTGTTTCCCCTCTATTTCCCATGAAGTGATGCGCCTGGATGCAATGATCTTCGTTTCTGAATGTTGAGCTTTAAGGCAACTTTTTCACTCTCCTCTTTCCCTTTCATCAAGAGGCTTTTTAGTTCCTCTTCACTTTCTGCCATAAGGGTGGTGTCATCTGCATATCTGAGGTGATTGATATTTCTCCTGGCAATCTTGATTCCAGCTGTGTTTCTTCCAGTCCAACATTTCTCATGATGTACTCTCCATATAAGTTAAATGACCAACCTAGATAGTATATTAAAAAGAGGAGACATTACTTTACCAACAAAGATCCACCTGGTTAAGGCTATGTTTTTTCCAGTAGTCATGTATGGATGTGAGAGTTGGACTATGGGGAAAGCTGAGTGCCAAAGAATTGATGCTTTTTAACTGTGGTGTTGGAGAAGACTCTTGAGAGTTCCTTGGACTGAAAGGAAACCCAACTAGTGCATCCTAAAGGAAATCAGTCCCAGGTGTTCACTGGAAGGACTGACGTTGAAGCTGAAACTCCAGTACTTTTGCCACCTGATGAGAAGAGCTGATTCATTTGAAAAGACCCCGAATTTGGGAAAGATTGAAGGCAGGAGGAGAGGGAACATCAGAGAATGAGATGGTTAGATGGCATCATCAACTCAATGGACATGAGTTTGGGTAAATTCCGGGAGTTGGTGATGGACAAGGAAGCCTAGTGTGCGGTGGTTCATGGGGTCACAAAGAGTTGGACATGACTGAGCAACGGAACTGAATTGATCTTTAATATTATACTATCTCACATAAACTCTAAGGACAGTATGTTTCCCTTCTCCCATCACAGATTTTATGCTGTTTTTCACAGATTTTACTGCTCTCTCTGTTATGAAACCTAGAATACATTGTTGTTTTTGTTTATACAATTATGTTTTGAAAAGATTTTAAGGAATAAAGTCTGTTTATCTACATAGCTACCAATTTCAGTGCTCCTTATTACATTGTACATTGTGGTTTCTATTAGTATTTTTTTTTTTTTTTGCTTGAAGACTTCCTTTTATTTTCTTATACTGCATGTATGCTGACTTCTAATTTGTTTGGCATATTTGGCATTTCATATATTTCATATATTTTTAAAGTCCTTTATTTTTTATTTATTTTTTTCTTTTTTGCTGGCTAAAGACTTGATTGACAGGTTTTTTTGTTTTTTGTTTTTTGTTTTTTTTTTTTTTATTTTTGAAAGTTTTAATGGTGTTTCTCCACACTCTTATAGCTTGCTTTAAAAAAAATGACAAAAACAACCCATTAAATCTGCTGTCATATTTCTTTTTATTTTTCTGTATAGGTTGTGTTCCTTTGCTCCAATTGCTTTCAAGATTTTGTCTCTCTTTTTTTCAAGACCCTTGAGGGCATGTAGCATGCCTGTCTTGCTCCTTACTATTCACTCAGCACCATCACACTGTCTAACACATAGTAAGAGATTAGTAAATAATTATTTAATGGCTATAATGCATATGGTGCATACCATGGTAGGTTTGACAGGATAAGCCCATGAAAAAGAGTAGCCCGGATAAGAAGCCATGCAATAAAGATTGAGTTGTGTTGTGATTGGCAGAAAACATAAGGTAAAAGTTTATATCACTCTCAGATACAGTGAGTTCATCAATAAGTAGTCTTGGACTGGTATTATATCTCCATATTCAACAGGAAATCATTTGCCATTCTCAAAATGTATTTTCCACCTTGTATTCAACAGAGTTGTTTGAGCTTCAGCCATTACTTCTTCAATCCAGTATGTGAGAAAGGTGAAGAAGCACGAAAGAAAGGGAAAGGGGTGAATGTCTGTTATTTCTTAGAGAAGGCTCCCAGGAATGATATATGGCACTTTCTCTTACATGTCATTGGTTCGAATTTAGTCACATAGCCACATTCAATTACAAGAGAGGTCGGAAATGTAGTCTTAATTCAGATAGCCATATGGCCAGAGAGAAATCTGAGATATTATTACTCTGGGATAACAGAAGGTTAGAACAAACGTTGGAGGACAACATTACCTGTTTCTGACACAGCCCACAGCGATAGGCATCCGCCATTTTTAGCGCTGTAAGGAGGAGGCAAATGGGCATGTACTGTTTTGTTATTTTCAAACTAGTCCTGCAAAACAAACCACTTCAAAGCTCTGTGGCTTTAAAGAACAACTATTCTCTATTATGTTTCTGTGGGTCAACTGATTTAAAAACTGGACTAGACTTGGCTCCTTACTGTGGGCTGGACTAAGATTGGCTCCATACAATGCTTCCACCCAAGCAGAACAGTCAGCATCTACTTGCAGAAATGTCCCACTGAAATAAAAATTTCTTTTATTGTTTTTGTCTAATTTTGAAATAATTACATGTTTCGGGAATTTTCAAAGATTGTACAGAGAGGTCTTGTATAACTATTCGAGGAAAGGAGGTGAAAACTACATATATAGTATAACATCAAAAAGAATCTAAGATGGTCTAATCTGTGTTTATAGTTCTATGTCATTTTATCATATGTGTAAATTCATGTAAACACTACCATGATCAAGATAAAAACTATTTAATCACAAAGATTTCTCTGCATACTTCTTTATGGTCACACTCATCCCCTACTCCCAACATTGCTCACCCTTGCCAATCACAGATCTGCACTCCACTTATTTAATTTTGTCATTTTAAGAGTATAATATGAATGGAATCATACTGTATGTAACTTTCTGAGATACTTTGCTCACTTATCATAATGCCCTTTCAGTTCAGTTCAGTCACTCAGTCGTGTCAGACTCTTTGCAACCCCATGAATTGCATGTAGCAAGCCAAGCCTGCCTGTCCAAAACCAACTCCCGAAATTCACTCAGACTCACATCCATCGAGTCGGTGATGCCATCCAGCCATCTCATCCTCTGCTGTCCCCTTTTCCTCCTGCCCTCAATCCCTTCCAGCATCAGAGCCTTTTCCAATGAGTCAACTCTTTGCAGGAGGTGGCAAAATGACTGGAGTTTCAGCTTTAGCATCATTCCTTTCAAAGAACACTCAGGACTGATCTCCTTAGAATGCACTGGTTGGATCTCCTTGCAGTCCAAGGGACACTCAAGAGTCTTCTCCAACACCACAGTTCAAAAGCATCAGTTCTTTGGTGCTCAGCTTTCTTCACAGTCTAACTCTCACATTTATACATGACTATTGAATAAACCATAGCCTTGACTAGACGGACCTTTGTTGGCAAAGTTATGTCTCTGCTTTTGAATTTGCTCTCTAGGTTGGTCATAATTTTCCTTTCAAAGAGTAAGCATCTTTTAATTTCATGGCTTCAGTCACCATCTGCAGTGATTTTGGAGCCCCAAAAGATAAAGTTTGACACTATTTACACTGTTTCCCTATCTATTTCCCATGAAGTAATGGGACCAAATGCCATGATCTTCATTTTCTGAATGTTGAGCTTTAAGCCAACTTTTTCACTCTCTTCTTTTACTTTCATCAAGAGGCTTTTTAGTTCTTCACTTTCTGCCATAAGGATGGTGTCATCTGCATTGCTATTGCTATTGCTAAGTCACTTCAGTCGTGTCTGACTCTGTGTGACCCCATAGACGGCAGCCCACCAGGCTCCCCCGTCCCTGGGATTCTCCAGGCAAGAACACTGGAGTGGGTTGCCATTTCCTTCTCCAATGCATGAAAGCGAAAGGTGAAAGTGAAGTCGCTCAGTCAGGTCCGACTTAGCGTCCCCATGGACTGAAGCCTACCGGGCTCCTCCATCCATGGGATTTTCCAGGCAAGAGTACCGGAGTGGGGTGCCATTGCCTTCTCCGGTCATCTGCATATCTGAGGTTATTGATATTTCTCCCAGCAATCTTGATTCCAGCTGGTGTTTCCTCCAGTCCAGCGTTTCTCATGATGTGCTCTGCATATAAGTTAAATAAACAGGGTGACAATATATAGCCTTGACATACTCCTTTTCCTATTTGGAACCAGTCTGTTGTTCCATGTTCAGCTCTAACTGTTGCTCTTGACGTGCATACAGATTTCCCAAGAGGCAGGTCAGGTGGTCTGGTATTCCCATCTCTCTCATAATTTTCCACAGTTTATTGTGATCCACACAGTCAAAGGCTTTGACATAGTCAATAAAACAGAGAGATGTTTTTCTGGAACTCTCTTGCTTTTTTGATGATCCAGCAGATGTTGGCAATTTGATCTCTGGTTCCTCTGCCTTTTCTAAAACCAGCTTGAACATCAGGAAGTTCACGGTTCATGTATTGCTGAAGTCTGGCCTGAAGAATTTTGAGCATTACTTTACTAGCAATGTGAGATGAGTGCAATTGTATGGTAGTTTGAACATTCTTTTGCATTGCCTTTCTTTGGGATTGGAATGAAAACTGACCTTTTCCAGTCCTGTGGCCACTGCTGAGTTTTCCAAATTTGCTGGCATATTGAGTGCAGCACTTTCACAGCATCATCTTTCAAGATTTGAAATAGCTCTATCTAAGTTTATATATATCAATAATTCAATCCTGTTTATTGCTATGTAATTTCTATAGTATGGGTGTACAGCAATTGTTTTAACCTTTCCTTCACTGAGGGACATGATTGTTTCCAGATTTGTGGCATTACATATTAAGCTATAATACATAATTGTGTAGAGAGTTTTGTGTTGATGTAAGTTTTTACTTCTCTGGAATAAATGTGTAAGAGTGCAATTGCTGATTTACATGATAAATATATATTTAATTTTTAATGGCACTTTTAAACTATCTTCCAGAGTAACTGTGCCATGAGATATCCATTTTTATCTGCTTACATGTCAGCATTTAATGTTGGCTGTTTTATTTTAGCTGATGTAATAGGTATATTAAATTATAAATTATCTTTCTATTTGATTTTAAGCAATTTATTTGTGATATGCTTAGGCATAGTTTCTAAATATTTCTATGCCTGAGGTTTTTTAACTTCTTATGTCTGTGTGTATATATACATATTTTTCATAAAGATTAGGAACATTATGGCCTGTATTTAAATAGGTTTCATCACTCCTTCAATTCATTGACTTCAATGCACATACTTTTAGATGCTTGATATTGTCCCAAAGTTCAATGATGCTATTTTTACCCCAAACATTTTTCTACTTTTTATTTTATTTCTACTGTTAAATCTTCATGTACAATAAAATTCTGCAATATCCAAATGTTAACTTCACCTAGTGTTTTTTTGATGTTAGACATTGTACTTTATTTTCTAGTCTTCCTTGTGGGTATTTATTTTTCTAAAATTTTGATGTCTCTACTTAACCTGCTAAATTATTCTATATACTTGAACAACCAGAACATAATTATTACTTAAATTTCTTTTTCTAATTTCTATAAGTTTAATTTTCCATTTCATTATAATAGGTTTGTTGAGGTATAATTACCACAAAATATATCAATTCAAATTATAGAGTTCTATGTTTTAAAATATATTCAGTTATATGATTTTTAAAATTAAAATGGTTATCAACACAGTCTAACTTTAGAACTTTTTTTCTGTTTCTCTAAAAATAAACATTCATATATGTACAGTTGTTTACCAACTCCATCCTCCTTGGCCCTAAGAAACTGCTAACCTACATTGCTTCTTAGATTGACCTGTTCTGGACTTCATTTAACTGAAATCATAATATGTGATAGTTTACTAACTTACTTCATTATCATAATGTTTTCAAGGCTCATCTTTGTTATAAATGTATCAATAATTATTCATTGTCTGTACTGATTGTTTCACTCTAGAGATATACACAATTTTCTTTGTTTCATCAGTAGAATGGATTTGGGTATTCTAATTTTGAGTTTATAAACAATGCTGCTATGAATATTTGGTTAAAGTTTTTATTGAAAATGTTTTCATTTCTAGGTAGATACCTAGAAGCAGAATTGTTGCATAATATAATAACTCTGTGTTTAACATTTGAGGAACTAGTTGTTTACCAACTCCATCCTCCTTGGCCCTAAGAAACTGCTAACCTACATTGCTTCTTAGATTGACCTGTTCTGGACTTCATTTAACTGAAATCATAATATGTGATAGTTTACTAACTTACTTCATTATCATAATGTTTTCAAGGCTCATCTTTGTTATAAATGTATCAATAATTATTCATTGTCTGTACTGATTGTTTCACTCTAGAGATATACACAATTTTCTTTGTTTCATCAGTAGTATGGATTTGGGTATTCTAATTTTGAGTTTATAAACAATGCTGCTATGAATATTTGGTTAAAGTTTTTATTGAACATGTTTTCATTTCTAGGTAGATACCTAGAAGCAGAATTGTTGCATAATATAATAACTCTGTGTTTAACATTTGAGGAACTGCCAAACTGTTTCCAAAAGTGGCAGAAGCATTTGACATTTTCATCAGCAGTGCTTAAGGATTCTAACTTTTCCGTATCCTTATCAACACTTGTTATTGTCTGTGTTTTTGATTTATGCAATCTTCAGTGGATATAAAGTGATATTTTATTATGGTTTTGATTTTTTATTTCCCTAATGAGAAACTCTGGGCTGGAAGAAGCACAAGCTGGAATCAAGATTGCTGGGAGAAATATCAATAATTTCAGACATGCAGATGACACCATCCTTATGGCAGAAAGTGAAGAAGAACAAAAGAGCCTCTTGATGAAAGTGAAAGAGGAGAGTGACAGAGTTGGCTTAAAGCTCAACATTCAGAAAACTAAGATCATGGAATCCGGTCCCATCACTTCATGGGAAATAGATGGAGAAAAAGTGGAAACAGTGACTGACTTTATTTTGGGGGGCTCCAAAATCACTGCAGATCGTGATTGCTGCCATGAAATTAAAAGACGCTTACTCCTTGGAAGGAAAGTTATGACCAACCTAGACAGCATATTCAAAAGCAGAGACATTACTTTGCCAACAAAGGTCCATCTCGTAAGGCTATGGTTTTTCCAGTAGTCATATATGGATGTGAGTGTTGGATGTGAAGAAAGCTGAGTGCTGAAGAATTGATGCTTTTGAATTGCAGTGTTGGAGAAGACTCTTGAGAGTCCCTTGAACTGCAAGGAGATCCAGCCAGTCCATCCTAAAGGAGATCAGTCCTGGGTGTTCACTGGAAGGTGTGTTGTTGAAGCTGAAACTCCAATACTTTGGACACCTGATGCAAAGAACTGACTCATTTGAAAACACCTTGATGCTAGGAAAGATTGGGGGCAGATGAGAAGGGGAAGACAGAAGATGAGAAGGTTGGATGGCATCACTGACTCAATGGACATGGGTTTGGGTGGACTCCAGGTATTGGTGATGGACAGGGAGACCTGTCGTGCTGCGGCTCATGGGGTTGCAAAGAGTCGGACACTACTGAGCGACTGAACTGAACTGAACTGAATGAGTAATGATGTTGACTATCTTTTCATATGATGTATTTCTCAAGGGAAAGATATTCCTCATTGCTTCAAAAGAAACATTTTCCATTTTTTTTCATAGGTGATTTTTTAGTTGTCAGGACAGAAGGGAAAACCCAGTTTTTTTGTTATCTCCCCCAAAGTGAGTACTTTATTACAATTAAATAAAATGATTCTAATGATTCACAGAGGTCAGCTGAAACTATATTACCTTTTGTAATTGTTTCAAAACAAGTCTAACAGTTGTATATGTGCCTTGCAGCCCAGTCCATGGCAAAAGTATTATCTTAATTGAGAGTGGACTGAATTGCAGATTTAGTGCAAAGGGTAAAATAGTCAGCCCCACACGGTTTGCTTTTAAATTCAAAATTATAAGTCCTTCCAGATGTTCCATTAACCAAAATAGGGTTACCATTTTGATCAGTATTTTTCTTTTCACCTATGTTTAACAAATTTTTAACTCTAATTTTCCTAGCTAATTACTTAAATCTCATACATAACCTGAATACTTTGGTAAGAGTGACCAGTTGAAACTATTAGCCTGAGGAATCTCTTGTGAAAATAACTATGAGTATTTCAGATTCCTATGAACTGAGTTAATCATATATTGAGTATGTAATCCCTGGTACCACAAATTGTGACCTTATTCAGAGGAAGAGTTTTTACAGAACTACGTAATATAAAGTGAGGTTGTTAGGGTAAGCCATCATACGATATGACTAATGTTCCTATGAAGGGGAAATTTGGACATAGAGAAAAGTGTAGAGGGAAGAAAATAGGATGATGTATGGAAAATATAAGGCAAAGAGAGAGGCCAGGAATGGATTCTTTGACAGCTTTAAGAAGGAACAAACCTTGCTGACACCTTGATCTTGGACTCTAGAACTGTTAGACAGTAATTTACTATTGTTTAGGCAACCCTAGTAGCCATACCAAATACACAAGGGAATTAATTTATTTCAGGAACCCAGCCTTCCTTTTGCCTTCATTACTTTGACCTTGGCTATCACTCTATTAGATTCACCTTTCATTTTCATTAGTCTTGCAGTGAACCACAGAATAAATGTTGACTTTTTTCACAATGCTGACACCCTGTTAAGCCCCTGTCTGCTCCTGGCAGGTATTTTCTTCCCCAGACAAGAACATTTTCCCCAGAGATAGACCTAACACAAAGCAATAACCTGCCAGAAGCTTTAATATATCTATGGCAACAAGATTACAATGCCATTTACTGCTAAAGTTCAAGTCAACAATTCTTTGGAGGGAGGACAGGATGCTAACATCTGGAATAACTCTTTTATCCAGAGCAAAATAAGCTACTTTGGAGGTGGGGTTGGCTGGTTTGTTTTTCCTTTTTGTGATGATTTTTCTTCAAAGAAGTTTTGAAAAAATATATACCAAAGGCTGTATTATGATTCTTTTTCCTTGAGTATAATATATGGCCAATCTACTTCTGCTTAACAGAAAGGAGAGACATAAATATAATAAGTGAAATGAAAGTGTCAGTTACTCAGTCGTGTCCAACTCTTTGCAACCCCATGGACTGGGTCTCTCCAGGCTGTTCTGTCCATGGAATTCTCCAGGCAAGAGTACAGGAGTAGCTTGCTATTTCCTTCTCCAAGGATCTTCCTGACCCGGGGATTGAACCTGTGTCTCCTGCATTATAGGCAGACTCTTAACCATCTTAGCCACCAAGGAAACAGGGACATTTGACAAAGGATAGATACCATTTCACGCCAGTCAGAATGGCTGCTATCCAAAAGTCTACAAGCAATAAATGCTGGAGAGGGTGTGGAGAAAAGGGAACCCTCTTACACTGTTGGTGGGAAGGCAAACTAGTACAGCCACTATGGAGAACAGTGTGGAAATTCCTTAAAAAAACTGGAAATAGAACTGCCTATGGCCTAACAATCCCACTGCTGGGCATACACAACAAGGAAACCAGAGTTGAAAGAGACACGTGTACCCCAATGTTTATCGCAGAACTGTTTATAATAGCCAGGACATGGAAGCAACCTAGATGTTCATCAGCAGATGAATGGATAAGAAAGCTGTGGTACATATACCACATATAAAATAGAGTATTGCTCAGCCATTAAAAGGAATAAATTTAAATCAGTTCTAATGAGGTGGATGAAACTGGAGACTATTATACAGAGTGAAAGTAAGCCAGAAAGAAAAACACTAATACAGTATACTAACACATATATATGGAATTTAGAAAGACAGTAATGATAGCCCTGTATGCAAGAAAGCAAAAGTGACACAGATGTATAGAACAGTCTTTTGGACTCTGTGGGGGAGGGAGAGGGTGGGATGATTTGGGAGAATGGCATTGAAACAAGTATAATATCATATATGAAATGAATTGCCAGTCCAGGTTTGATGCAAGATACAGGATGCTTGGAGCTGGTGCACTGGGATGACCCGGAGGGATGGTACAGGGAGGGAGGTGGGAGGGGGGTTCAGGATGGTGAACACATGTACACCCGTGGCAGATTCATGTTGATTTCGTGCAAAACCAATGCAATATTGTAAAGTAAATAATAATAATAAATAAATAATAAATGGTTAAAAAATAAAAATAAAATGAAAATAAAGGTTAAAAAAAA